>JAODUG010000005.1:869350-893776 GCA_027564795.1 Aphredoderus sayanus | reverse complement strand
TATAGTGGGACAATAATGTAAACCCTCATCAGACCTTCTCTAGGGAACATTATAGTGGGACAACAGTGTAAACCCTCTCTCTAAACAATCTCAGCACACACCTGCAGGGCATCCACGCATGCCTTCCAGCTTCATGTAGCCAGGGCAGCACTCATAAAGCACCGTCCTGGAGGTGACAGACACAAAACAAATGTCAAGTTAAAGATGTAACTAAGCACTTTTTTGGTTTACATTTGTATTGCAATATTCTACAGGCCAGTACTACTGTACAAAATGAAGTGTTGTTCTTCTTTCTTTTTTTGTTGTTGTTGTAAATAAACCATATTTGATATTCAATAATTACAGGATTTTCTTTTTCAGGCAGGAATTATTTTAGCTGAGCTACCACTTATTGTTGAAGTGATTCTTTCAGGGTCTTGTGTAGTATGGGTTTCCAGATGTAACTGATTATCTATTTTATTACCCTTATGCAGGACGTGTGGTTTAATGTTCCATTCCAAAACCTAACGGACTGGTTGCCCAAGGATTATGCGACTATTACATTAGAGAATGTATTGTATACTACCAAGGATTTTACTTTGAAGCCAAACAATTACTCTTGCCCCTAGTCTACACTTGGTTAACCTCAGAGACAGTGTTTTCTATTTGTTGAAATGGTGCGGCATAGCGAAAGTTTGCAGTAGGAAATATCGAGTTGTGTTTGGAATAGTTCCACAGCTTCCAAACAAAACCACTTTGATGGCAAAACATTTGTTATATACTGCAAAATAATAGCATCAAATGTTACCAATATGAAAATGTAAATATATGATTATACATTCAGTAAAGCTATGGTGGGAATATTACTTAAAATGTAAGAAGACACATGGTTTTGTTGTCTCTTGTCCCATTTAACATGACTGGACACAGACCTCATAAATCAATGAGGACCTGTGAGGCTGGTAACATATATACTCTACATCTGTTAGCAATAAACAAAAAAGGATATATCCCTTGAGTTGGCAGGTTACAACCAGTTGAAACTGAGGTACACTACATGACCCTGAAATGCCTATACATTCAGAGGTTTACATTTCACCCGTTGTAATTATTAGGTATGCAACAAGAAAAAAAAAACACAAAACTGAATATACACCACAAAAGCACATTCTGTAGCTATTGAAAGTCAAGAATACCACTTCCACTACAAAGTTCCCATACTAGCCTAGATTGTAAATGTTATCAAAAAGATGCGGTTCATCCCATAAAGTGCACAACTGCAATAGTTCCATTAATAAATGGTGAACATTATATTTGGCAACTCTATAACTGCGAACACAAAGACATTGGTGGTGTGCTGCACAGTTATACCATAATAATGTAGTTCAATCGATTTACAATATATGTTTTATCTACCTACAGTTGGTGTATGAATGTGTGTGTGAATGGGTGAATGAGAGGCAGTCCTGTACATTGCTTTGAGGCCTTTGGGTTAGAAAAGCACTATATAAATGCAGTCCTTTTCCAATTTTAATGTTTTTACTGGTTTGCATTGCGTTGAACTGCTTTACATGCAAATGCCATGTGAAACATGAAGCATAAAGTGTGCAGATGATAATGGTTTCCAGTGTTTGACAGTACCTGAGTAGTAGTAGCAGTTACACAAAGGGTGAACAACATGTTCAACAACATGAAACACAGACATTACAACATTATGTGACAAGAGTCTATATATGACTGCAATAGTAATGGACAGGAAATTAACTAGTCTGAAACGAAAAAGATATGACATTGATTAGTAGGCCTACAGTAAAGATATACTGCCAAAATACCAGACATGTAAGTTAACCCAGTTAGTCACCAGAACATGCGACTTTCAAAAACTCTCATCTCAGCAACCTGTCCTTGACAAGTGCTCTTAATTAAACGGGCTATCAACCCCCGATCTTGTTAATGTAGTAATATCTTTGTTAGAGCAGTGGTCCACCAGAGTACCTTTGGGAAAATGTAGCCTTTATCTTTGTTTCGTGAGTAGGCCTAATAATACACCGGCTGCGTTTCACAGTTTTGTTGGTGTAGAGTTGAAATATACAGTGTTACTGTTGTTAGATACAATGTTGTTATTAAGGCCAATGTTGATGACATCGTTGAGAGGGCGCCGATCGTCGGGAAGAGAGTTGGGTGTAAATAAAATATACGGAGGCTATTGTTTAGCTCTACTCCAAGTTAGCTCCAAGTTATATGAGTATTTGTTTCCCTACGCGTATATTCAGTCCTTACACCTCGGACGCTACATTAGAAACAAAAGCAGGCATGCTGTCTGCCTGCAGTAAAGAGCATTAGGTCATGGCTGACAGCCATTCGCTACTTTCTTTGAACCAAACTTAAATGTAGGAGGACTTGGATGGGATCGACTCTGTACCCCAAATGAGGCCGAGTCAGCAAAGATTTCTCTCCCACACAGAGCGAAGCCCGGACTCTTTGGCCACAAAGATGGAAACTTCTGATTTGGTCCGCATCTGTATTCACTGAATGTCTACGACTGTTTGAAACTCATACGGTAAAATGTTGTCTGTGGCAAAAGCATAAAGTGTTGAGTCGAATCGAACCCATTCATAACGTGTGTCCTATTATTTGCGATTCCTCAGATCACCAGTAGTGACGCACGCACAAGCATCCATCGTCTTGCGTGCGCTGTCTAGACATGTGTGTCTGTCGTGCAATCAGTTCTTTTCTCTCTCACTTCTGCATTATGGCGGTGATTGAGTCCATCAAAGTCACATCTCAGCCCCAGACGTTTCAGATAACATTCCTCGGCCATATGTCAATCATCAGCACCAGCCAAGCTTCACTGAACACAGATCATCGTGACGCGCTGAGTGAATGGGGGAAAGGGGAGGGGGTAGGAAGAGGGGTAGGAAGAGGGGGGCTGCAGCTGGAAAGTAAAATGCCAGCTGTGTGTGTGGACCGGAGCGCCGTGGGTATGGCTCATTTCCATGTGTAAACTCAAAAGCGCTGAGGGAGCTGGAACAACGAGGGGCAAATAGGCAACACGGTAGATTATGTACTGTATAAGATTAACTGTTTCCCATTCATAAATACAGCTGACACCCACGCCTTATCCAGCATTCAGCGGGTCAACATGATGTACCATACGCCATATAAGCTACACCGAGAAGCTACAGCATTAAAACCATGGTTAATGTTGTGGCTGATACTTGTGTATTCTTTTTTTAGTCCTAGTAAAGCCGTGAAGCTATACGGAAAATAATTGAATCTATAAAATTTTTGAATTGAATCTATAAAAATAAAAACATTTAAGATCACATTGCTCAGAATTAAATGTTTCAAAACAGTCCACTGATATAGAACCACAACATTAAAACTGGTAACTGGTTGTAATGTTGCGGATTATCTCAAAGGGCAATATATCTTATAAGCTATATTTATTAATGTGTCTACAGAATGCAGTTAGAAGAGGACGTTACACATGCACACTGTCTGGTTGGAAACTGGGAAGCCTTGAGAAAACTACTTCTTTCCCATGGTGCTGGCTTCAAAGGTAGATAACAGATGTCTGTCTCTAGGGAAACATCTAGGTTTCCATGAACAGCTTATAAAATAAAATAAAATAAAAAAAGTCATGACAAAAAAGGAGAAAAGCTAAAATACATACATTTTTAATACCAGTCAGTCTCCCTGACTTTGAGTATAATACTTTCATATTCAAATGGCTTTGGGCCAAGAACTTGGCCCAAAGCCATAAAAGAACACTTACGCTTTCTTTCCACAGATGGCCCCTTGGTACCAATTACGACACGTACTGAAGTACTTTTTCTTTGTCCCCATGACTTGTTGGAGGGCACAAACATTGGGTCTGACATAGAGCAGGGATGTACATGTTAGAAGACATCACGTAACTGTCAAAATAAATGATTTCTCAAAAAAACCTGCTGGGCGAAACACTTGAGAATCCAACATAATGAATGACTTGACAACCACACCTGGTGGCAGAAACTGCTTGTCAAATATGAATACCAATATCGCCAGTAGCCCTCCAGGGTGATTTAGGGGTTTATTTAATTAAGTAAATTTCATCTATGGACACGATAGGTATAATCAGTCACAATTCGCAATTAGTGTAACTTCACAATGCAAATATTATAATACATTTGAACAGAATGTTTGCTAAAGTAAAGGTATATCTGCTGCTGCTGATAGATACATCCGATCATAGGCATGATGTTGAACAAGACTTTAAACTTTTAATTAATTAATGTCTACATTGATTGATAATCAATCAAATCAATCGACCGATCAATCAAAACTCTAAATAAACTCACCCCTCTTTCCTTGGAATGTTATTATTACTTCATGGATAAGTTCATTGGTAATCGGTCAATCAAAACTCTAAATAAACTCACCCCTCTTTCCTTGGAATGTTATAATTACTTCATGGATAAGTTCATTGGTAATCGATCAATCAAAACTCTTGCTGGACTCACCCCTCTTTCCTTGCCCTGATGCGACTGTGGGACACTATCTTGTCGTAAGCCGAGGCGTCGGCCCTGTGGACGGCATGCGTGAGCACGCACAGTGCAAAGGCGACTACAGAGAGGAGCTTCATTGTTAGGCTTCCCGCCAGTGCAGACCCGAGCGATGGGAGACGAGCGTCGAAGAGGGAGCTTATATAGCCTCTCACCCTCTCGCTCTGGGAGGAAGGCAATATGTCAGGACCACCCAGACCTCCCCCTCAGACCATAGTTCTGTGCTAATATAGCCCTATAGGGGGCTCAAATACATACAATAGGTGTTGCCATGGGATTCTTAGTGCCGCACAGTCCATTTTGTCCACATTTGGTTGTTATTAATATACACCTTGCTTCTACTGTACTTAGTTATAATCTAATCATGTACTGTATAGCCTACTACAGTCTGTAGGCCTAAAGTCAATGTTGTTAATGAAGTTGATGATTTTTGTATTTTTGCTGCCTATTTTTAGCTTTCATAATTTGTGCTTGGGCTCTTGTCTTTTTTAATAAATGTTAAAAAGGGACACAGGTGAGTGACAAGATTAGATTAGATGATCAACTTGATTGATTGTCGTTAATTTCTATGCAAATAGGCCTACCTTAACAGAATGTAGTTCCTCACAGACCACAAAATGACACAAACACAGTGAACATGACTACATAAAGAGCACATACTATCCTAGCACTGTATATGGAGCAATATGAAAGGACACTCAAGTGTCAAGTGATAGTGATTAGAACCACCATTGCTGATTGTGGCAGACGTAAGACTGGGGTGACATCTGTTGTTGTCAATTTAGAGTGAAAATAAACTCAAAGAAACAAAGGAATAACACATTGTTTGTCTTTGAACAATTGCCAGTGCACAGGTGAACTATAATCAGAATGCAGGTTGCCCCACCTAGTGGTGGAAGGAAGTCCTGCCTCATTCTGACCAAATTCCCATGATATTGGCTGCTCTATTTAGAAAACAAATACATATCTCTTTATTACTGTGGGGGCATGCTCTCCCTGCATTTATTGTAAAGCAGCCTACAGAACATCTTCTTATGATGTATTTTATATACAGTAATGAATAGGGTGTAAAATATACAAAAATGAGTTATTGGTCAAGGTTGGCTAAAAGTATATCTGTGGTAGTTTGTGTTAAACAGTGATCTAATAGGTCTTACTTTAAGTTTTTGAAAATATACAATTTAATATATGACAGAAAGGTTGAATCACGGCGGAATGGAATTATATTGATTCATTTAGCATGGCAAATTACTGTAATATTTTTATAGTATGGTATACTTGACCTCCTTGCTCAAATAGTTGCCCATTGAACTTCCCAGTGAGATAGCAAACAGGGTCGAGATTGAACAAAAATGAACAAACTGAACATAGGTTATGCCAGAGCTCCTGGAAAACTGGAAGGATTGGTTGCATTAAGTGGACTGAAGTTTGAGACACATCTCACTGACCAAACAGGCTTTGAGCAACAGCATTAAGCAGCTAACTCCAGTTTCACCAAGCTCATCAAAACCACGTCATCTAAACCACTGCTCTTCCACATGATGTTAACCTTGGGCCAACCATATGTTTCAAATGTGAGCATTGAACTCATCTCTTCCTGGCAAGCGGGTCTTGTTCCACAGCAAATAAAAGAGATGCCTGGAACAGAGAGTAATAATATAATATGAATACATTAAATAAATAAATGACAAGAGCAGACAGAAAGTGAGAGATGGTGTACAGTGTGTGGTGGACACAGACACACACACACACACACACACTACATGCAAGTATAACAAACACACTTGTTCGATGGCTGTTGTGAAAGAATGTAAGGTCAGAGCATTAGCTATGGATATATTTAGCAAGAAAGTAATAAAACACTGGGAATGTGAAGTTCTGCCAAAGCATAATGGATGTGACACAACAGATAAACAAAGGCGACTGCTATCTGTGAATGTCATCTTATTTGCCGATAGGTTGATTGCAGTTCACAAGGCAACTATCGACTGATACCGATGTGCGGCTGATATATTGGTATCCTTTAATAATACATTATTAACCGTAATAAATGAGCGCTTTGATTAATATTTGGCATGCAGCAACATGAGCTACAATAACAATTCCATTACATTCATTCTGGAGTTTACTGTACCTCTACATCAATTCAAACTCAAATCATCAGTACAGTATCTTCTTCTGAACCTTCTCAAAAGAGATACAAAAATGTAAAAAATTGCAGCACAAATGTTCTAACCTAAAGTTTGCAATTTTACAGTTTATGTCACTTCAGGGCGACACCTACAGTAAGTAAATGGTACTGCTGTCGAGGCCACAAGGGACCTTCTCTGGTATACTACACCATTATTATTTGATGTAATGTTTTTTCCAGGAATGTCAAAATGTATCACCAGAATATGAATAAACTGCAGAGAAGAATAACTGCAAATGGAAAAGCTTTGAAATGTAAATCATGGAAACCGCCATCCCAAATTTGAGTGGTTTACTGTGTCCATATAAAACCTTAACCCTTGTGATGTATTCTGGGTCAAAATGACCCAAATCACTAACTCTTGGTGGCAGATAGAGGGCGCTAAACGTAATTCTACAGCTTACACAAACATATGATGTGCATTGCTGGCACAACAAGGTGTACGTTTGAAACCCGAGGACAACAGGAGAGTTAAAAGGCATTAAAAAACAACACAAATACATAAGGAAATAATTAATAAATAAATACACACAACAATGCCAATTAAAAAACATACAAAATCATATACAATCAGATGGCGCCGCCGAGTAGCCAAATACGATATTTCCAAGGACATCACGAGGGTTAAGGATACAGGACGCAGGCAAAATTAATGGGTCAAGCATGTCTATATGCATCAAGACAGCTCTCCAAAAAAAGCGCAAACTTATTTTTGTGCTGCACAAAAAAATAGCTAAACACTGGCAAGATAATAAACTGTGAATAATTTGTTTTTAAATTTGCATCCCTCAACTGCATTGTACGACCTGCACAAACTCATTGTTTGAGCTGTTGTGAAACACAACTGTGAATGTAAGTGCACATAACTGTACATATGTGGGAGGGGCATGTACCTTTCGAATTTCAAACCAAAACAACAGCATGTTTGGTTGTTCTGGTTACAATCCATGAGTGTACTGTGATATACTGTTATATACTTATCAAAACGTTCCTCTCAATCAGACCGCTATGTTAAAAGCTGCTATGTACGGTATTGTATAGCAGACAAACAAATATATTATATGTGAAGATATAGAGGAGAAATAATGGTGTCCTGAGCAGAGAATGACATCACACCCCATTTGCGTTGTGTGTTGTAATCTGAGCTACTCTGTTCTTCGTTTTCTATGAGAGTGTACTGCATATCAGTTAGAGGAGAAGCAAAGAGAGTCTGACATTTTTTTTTTTTACATTGATCTGGAATTTATGAGGGTTACACTTTCTCCCTGTCCTGTCTAGATGAACTGATGAATCCCTGTCCACACAGGTCTTTTCAGTTAATGTGGCTGATTAGACTTGTTCTCAGTTGTGGGTTTTACTCACACATCACCTGTTCAGTCTTATATCTTAGCCCTCCTGTTGTCCTCTGGATCAAACTGACCCAACGCACTAGCTTTTTGTGGCAGATAGATCCTAATTCTACAGCTTACACACACACACATATCGTGCACTGCTGGCACAACAAGGTGTGTGTTTGAAACCCGAGGAAACAAGAGGGATAAAAGGCACAAAAAAACAAACAAATACATAAAGAAATATAAAAATAAAGAAGAAATACACACAGCACTGACACTAAAGAGAACTACACAATCAGACATAATCAGGTGGCGCCATCATCTGGCACTATAAGGTAGTGTGTTTGAAACCCAAGGACAGGAGGGTCAAGGACATTTTTTGCATATTAACTTAGGCTACTTCAAATCAACTATCGAGTCGGTCTAATCAGCCGTTAACAGGCCCATCCACAGTGTGCCGCTTGAATCCATATACACATGTAAGTAACATACAGTAATGTGTTATAAACTGTTATTATTATTACCAAGCACCCAGGGAAGTATCTTCCATTCCATGCTGCAAAGCCATGCCAGCTGAAGTCTGTGGAGACCACATGTTGCGAATGAGCTGAAACTTGACGAAGGGCTTCCGGACAGCGAGCTTTCCTGCACGGTTGTGTCTTCCCCAACCTGGGAACTCGCCGTCCGGGGGCGGGAAGCTTGCAGCTGTTGACAGTTCGGCTGGGCGACAAACTGACGAGAGACGGACGAAGGAGACTGTAACTACTGTATGACGTCATCTGACACCGGTCAAATGCCTGGAATCGTTGCCATGGGTTCCTCTGGAGGGAAAGAGAAGAGACTGTCCAGTACACAATTTAAGATACGGACACGTTTTTAAGTGGATAAACATTTCAGAAGTACTCCCTGTCCTCAGTGGCTTTCCAAATCTGTTTTCCATATTCCATCTTGGCTTCCCTCTGAGATTTCATATAAACATCTGCTGGACATCTGCGGCTGGAGATGGATGTTCATTTAAGCCTAACCATGTTATGGCCAAATGCATTCCCATTATAGTGCAATAGAGCATAGAAAATTGGGAGATGACATAATTTGTCAAGTAAAATCTCTTATAGTCGAGTGTTTGTTTCCTATGTGTTTATTTGCAGTAGTTGGACAGTTGTTACATATAATAATAATAATAATAATAATAATAATAATAATTAACTGCAGGTACTGTAACATTACAATAAACAAAATGTTTATTGATCCTGCCCACTAAAGGGGTGGTTGTAGCAGTTGAAATACTCCAAGCCAACTGTCTTGGTTAAAACATTTCTTTCTAGATGTTAAAAAAACATTGAACAGTAATGGCAATGCATTTAATCACCTGCAGCATCCATGTTATTATAACTGGCTGTATGGTGTACTGTAGGGCAGAGGAAATCAGCCCCGGTCCTAGAGATGTGGATGTCTCCCTGCTTCAACATTCCTGATTCAAATGAATTGAGTTGTTTTCTGGCTTCTGCAGAGATTGATGATGAGCGATTGAGCGATCAGGTGTGCTGGAGCAGGGAGACATCTACAACATGCAGGACAGTGGCTCTCCAGTATCAGATGTGATGTAAGCCCACAAATGCTGTAGGGAAGAGGAGTAGAGTCTGATGGTTTTTTTATATATATGATTTACCACCGCAGAGATTTTTGGGATTAACATTTTTGTTCTCTGGCCATTAATACAATTCCTACAAAACATCAGGCATGGATGTTTTATTGTTATTTATTCCATTCCCACGCTGCTAACTGGCACAGTGCTATTGTTAAGTGCTAACAAAATCCCCTGAAACTTCAAAAGATTATTTGCCATTTTCATTCAGCTGTAAATCTTACAGCACACATCTAAACAATAAATTATATCCTACCTAATTACAGTAACATAATGTATAATAACTTTTCTTAGTTTACTTTTCCATTATCATTAAAGGTGGAGTCACTATCGCCTACTGGAGAAAGACTGCTGATACAGTATTTGAACTCGGTCAAAGCATAAACATCTCCCTTCAATGGCATAAGGCGCTCCCTCAGAGGGTCCCGGCCCCCATATTGGACATGCCTTGCCAAGGCTGGGATATTGTTGTGTGGTGCTGTCTGCACCACTTTGTTTGTTTGTTTGTGATTATTGTTTTTGTGCGAACACAGAACAGCTAGCAGGACATGAGGTATTTTTTATTTTACAAAAAAAGTGTATTACCTGAGTCTATATAGTATATAGAATATACTGGGTCCATTGAATGTACTATAGCCTACATGTACATACACAACAAAAAAGTGTATTACCTGAGTCTATATAGTATATAAAATATACTGGGTCCATTGAATGTAGTATAGCCTACATGTACATACACAACAAAAAAGTGTATTACCTGAGTCTATATAGTATATAGAATATACTGGGTCCATTGAATGTAGTATAGTCTACATGTACATACACAACAAAAAAGTGTATTAGCTTACAATCACTGACTTCACCTTTATGAAAATGATCTTCCAGCTCATTGGAGCTGCTGGTCTGGTCTGTTCTGGTCTGGTCTGGTCTAGTCTTTACTAGTCTGGTCTGGTCTGGTCTAGTCTTTACTAGTCTCTTCTGGTCTAGTCTTTACTAGTCTGGTCTGGTCTGGTCTAGTCTTTACTAGTCTCTTCTGGTCTAGTCTTTACTAGTCTGGTCTGGTCTGAGCTGTGAGTGAGCTACATGGACATTGTCCTAGACCTGCATGGACATGGTCTAGGGGTCAATATAGTGGGTCCAATGAATGTAGTATAGACTACTTCTGATCCTCCATCATAGGAGAGTTTTACCAGTCACAGAAATTGCTACAGTATATTAATATAAAATAAATAAAAGTATGTTAATATAAAAAAAAGTAATATTTCTGCTGTAGTGTTATTGATTCCTGCTAAAAACAAAACAGAACATGTAAAAAACACTGCATGTGATGGTATTTCTTCTGCAAAGGACAATGTGTAAATACTGTACAGCAGATCTTGCAAGCACATTTCTATAATGATAACAAGTATCACGTGCTAAACTGTGCCTTTCTATAGAAGAAATCTCTGTTCTTCAATATTAATTACTTCAGCTCAGGAGTTGGGTTTACAGGTTACAACTGGCACAGTTATAACACGCTGATGGGAAATAATATACTGCATTGTGCTGTATCAGATTTAAACTGGATAAAATTGATCAATCGCATACCTTAGTAGAATATCAATAAACCCTACACGTAAGAAGTATGTGCACACAGACGGCAATATCACAGGCAGTGGATTATTTTGATTATAGGACATAATAGCACAAAGAGGTACCAATACATTCATATGAAAACTATATTTAATTTTCCTTATGCACGTTAAAAGATTTCTCTGCTTTTAAAATAATTCACACACAGCTTTAACATTTAAGATTTTTCTGTAGACAGATGACTCTGCTTTAGATGCTGGAGTGTTTATTTAACACACATAATATAAATGTGATCTGAAGTGATATTATAACGCAGCATGAAATGTTGCCTTGACTCAAACATAACCTTGAAGGTTATTGGTATGATTCAATTCCCTCTATGCCAGGGCTGCTGTCAAAATGGTCTATTTATCTTCTTTTTCATTTAGTAGCTGTCTAGGCCAAGGGGCTTGCCTTTGCAGTCTGCTACACGGCTGTAACCTATATATAATTGGCCCCTGTCAGTTACGTAGAGCTGCATTCCTGCACCCATTGTTCTACGCCATATACCGATCCGTACACCGATCCCAACACGTCAGATGTGAGTTGTTATGCGTGTCATTAATAAACGACTTTACATGCTACAGACAGAATGGCTGTGCCTGGAAGTGTAAGGTTGGTATGGTGAACTACAGACACAGCATAGTGTTAGAAATACTGCAGTAGCGTATAACAAAAATCTTCCTGTCAATATAAAGCTTCCAGCATGTCAGAGAATACCATCGTCAATATGAGCATATAACACAAGGCCGTAATCATAATATCCCCCAATATTCAGCTGTGTACAAAATGCCCCCCAATATTTTATATAAAAAATATAAATACAATACAAATGTGCTACTGTGTGCCGACACACTTGGACATCATGACATACTTGTTTTAAATGTATTAAAAAAATGTTTTTAATCAAAACTGAATCATACATTCTCTACTATGGTAATGACATGTTTGCTTACAAGGCAATTGCTGATAACTACTTTAACATAGAATTTGGTATTGCCCTGTTATAATAGTATTGCTAGTATGGTGCTGTTATTACAGTCTGTAGAATTCTTCTCTGCATGACGAGAATGAGGCTTTCCTCACAAGACCAAATTAAGGCTCTTTGTCATGTTATCACATCACACTGCTCTCCCCCGCTGTGCTGAAGGTAGATGTCCTCTTGACAGCAGGCAAAGCAGAATGCTCTTTTGGGGAAACGTCTGACAGACAGAGAAAGACTAAACGTAACAGAGGTAACAGGAAATAACGCACTTAAGAGGAATCTAAGAGGATTAAAGTATGTTGGCCCGTGAGAGAACTGATAGATCATTTTTGATTGGGTGAGTGTTGACAGAAGAAGATGAAAACTGACACTTACTGCTGCATTTCAAGGCAGTGGACATCAGACTACAAAGGGCACTGGCATAGCACCATGCTAAACACTGTCAGACACTTGCCTGCATATACCGTAGCTCATTTAACCAAGTAAACATGCCAAGAAAAACAAATGAAAGATAATTCTGTCATAGAAAACCCAGAGGTTGGCGGTTACTGGTGGGAGCTGCCTATACACAACAGTACCAATAGATGGAGACAAAGTATTTCTATTTTTATCTTCCAATATGGCTTGATGTTTTTTTTCTCCATGGTTTAAACTAGTTAGATGCACAAAACACATAATTCAAAGTATTGTTGATGTTAGGAATGTGGTTATTATGTTAAAATACCAACTTACAATAACACGACGATGTTCGCAAACAAACAATACAACGTTTGTATTTCAGAATTGTAAAAAGTGATAATTACAAATTAAACTGGTGTACATATATTATCAGGTATTCCATGTTGTATTGTGTTCAACTCGTTTATTCTGCTAAAGTCCAACCCACGCGGCACCGTTTTTGTCTCTACAGAGTGACAACGCCTCCCTCCATTTAAAAGCCGGCAAATGCATTCCACCGCAGAAACCAACCAATCACAAGAAGGGAGAGTGTAACCTCCCTTACTCCGGGGTTCCCAGAGTATGAAGTTTACAGTGGGCTGTCGCTGTATTAGGCTGTGAGAGAATGGTGCACCTTTGCACGCAGCGGTGTACGATATTTTCAACTCAGTTTTCATATGCATGCTGCAAATGTAACTACAGCACATAGGTTATTAAGGTTGATGTGCAAAGTTCAAAGCGTGTTGATTGTGGCTCCGCACTACAAATGGCTTGGATTAATTCGCCGCATCTGCATGTGACTGCCTCTGTTTTTGTGCTGGTTGCCGTGATTCTGACAGGTGGTGTATTTGCACAGCTTTTTGACAGCTATGGATTATCTTATGCATTGAGGTCCGAACTATCGGAGGATGCGATATTGGTTGCCAACAATGGAATACGCGTGCCTTTCGGGAGATCCGTGTTTATTGATCCCATCAACGATTTAGTCATCCAAGTTCAGCCTGGAGACCGATGCAGTATTACAGTTCTGGACAATGACCCCTTGTCTCAAAGACCCGGACACCTGTCTCCGAAAAAGTTTCCGTGTGAATTCGGTCCAAATGACGTGAAATATTCCCACTTTGGATCCCGGAGTCCCGCGAGGGATAGAGTGAGGTTACAACTCAGGTACGACACCCAAACGGATACAATTATCATCCCATTCATGATGGAAGTGGAAGTAATTTTCACGCAGTTGGAAGTGATAACCAAAAATATGCCACTTGCGGTAGACAAAGTGCTCGGCACAAGTAACCCAATCGATAGAAGAATTCTCGAGTTTACCTTCGATAGAAGCGCACACCAATGCAAAATAGCCCCTCTCTCCAGTGGCAGCGCACTACCCAGGTACGGAAAACTTGTAGACGAAGAAAACCTTGGAAAGATGCTTGACTGTGATGAGTTTATTAAGATGAATATCCGTTATCAGCACACGTTTGCATTTAAATCACCCAACAGAGACTATATCCCAATGCTTGTGGAATTACAAGACAAGGAGGGCAATTTGCTTAAACAGGAATTTTTCAAAATTTTGGTGAGAATTAAAGAAGGAAATGAAAACACTCCTCCTAAACCCAGCTTTGTAGCAATGATGATGATGGAAGTTGACCAATTTGTAATGACAGCCATAACCACCGACATGCTGGCTGCAGAGGACCTTGAGTCTAATCCGGATGATTTAATTTTCAACATCACATCCCCCCTTTCCTTTGAGGAGGGCTACATTGTGAGCACTGACGACAGAAATCTGCCAATAACTTCATTTTATCAAGGAGACCTCAAAGACTTGAAAATAGCCTACAAACCCCCCGCTGTGGACTCAGACGCTGAGCGGATTTTCCAGATTGAGTTTGAGGTCGTTGACACAGAGGGGGCCGTGTCAGACCCTTTTGCTTTCATGATCGTTGTTAAGCCCATGAACACGCTGGCCCCTGTGGTGACGAGGAACACCGGTCAGTTGCTGTACGAGGGCCAGTCCAGGCCCCTGTCCAGCTCACATAATCTGCAAATCAGTGACGAGGACAATCTGGATAAAGTGAGCGTGGCTGTTATTGCCGGCCTGCGCCACGGGGAGCTAGTCGTTCTAGGCTCAAGGAGGAAGTTCTTCACCCCGGCCGACCTGGACGTCGGCGCGGTCATATACCGGCACGATGGCAGCGACACCTACAGCGATAACATTATCTTCAGGATGACTGATGGCAAAAATGAGGTGGAGTTCCTGTTTCCCATCACCGTGGTGCCGACCGACGACGAGCCTCCCATCGTCAACGCCAACACCGGCTTGGTTCTGTCGAAAAACCAAATGGCGCGAATCTTCCCCTTGGCGCTCAGCGCGGCCGACGTCGACTCCGAGGACTCCACCATTAGATTCACAGTGGAGGCTCCCTTCTCCGCCGTTGGCCAGGTGCTGCTGCGCCAGTCCGAGGCTCCGGAGGACCCGTCAACGTGGAAGTTCAACGCAGAGGACGGGCTATACGAGAAGGTCGTGACGGAGTGGCTGCAGCAGGATATCGTAGACGGGAAGCTGTTTTACAAGCACGTCGGCCCCCACAGCCCCAGCACAGTTATGGACCAGTTTGTGTTCAGGGTCGAAGACGACAATGACCCGCCGAACCAGTCGGGCGAGAGCTCTTTCGTTATTAAGGTCCTCCCCGTTGACGATTTGCCTCCTGAGCTGTATCCGGGCACCACTCTGCAGATGACGGTGCACGAATACCAGCTCACTCACTTCCGCAAGAAGTTTCTGCAGTACACTGACCTGGACTCAGACGACAGGGATCTCAAATACACAGTTGTCCAGCCACCAACAGATACGGATGAAAACAGTCCCAGTGTGTTGGGATCTATTGTTTTAACTGAAAAGCCCAGCACTGAAATCACAACATTCACTCAAGCACAAATTAACCATCATAAAATATCTTACAAACCCCCTGACATGGAGCTTGGAATTACCACTCATGTGTTGCAGTTCAGGTACACTGTGGAAGATACCTCGGGAAATAGTATAGCGGGGGTGTTCACCATCGTTCTGCAGCCTGTGGACAACAAGCCACCACAGATAACAAATACTGGATTCACTTTGTTTGAACGTGGAACGCACGTCATTACGAGTGCTGAACTGGACACCTCGGACACAGACACGGAATACAAAAAAATATCCTTTACCGTTACACAGCTGCCACTACATGGTCACATCAAGTTTACATCGACCCCCATGGTAAAAGGTGACACGTTTACTCTCGATGACATACAAAATGGCAAAATCTCTTACACTAACAATGGCGCTGAATCATTGGTTGATTCAATACAAATAGATGTCAGTGATGGCGTACACGTTGTCCCGGTTACGGTAAAGATAACCGTGAAGCCCGTTGACGACGAAACGCCAACCCTAACTCTCCCAGCTGGCACGATCGGCTCTTATATTGATGTCTTAGAAAATGGGGCAACAGAAATCACGACAAATGTTATTCAGGGCAGAGATGAGGATACGGATGACCTGCGTTTGACCTTCATAGTGGAGGACCCACCAGTTTATGGCAATATCCTCGTGAACGGCGCCCCCTCGTCCAGGTTTACCCAGGCTGACATTATTAATGGCCTGGTGGTCTACGCACACACCAGTGGAGAGATAGGTTTCACCACGAAGGAGGACATCTTTAATCTCACCCTGACCGACATGTCAGATGAGTGGACTGTTGGGGGAAATAAGGTCATCGGTGTTAGGGTTCACGTTACCATTCTTCCTTTGGACAGCCAGGCCCCTGAGGTGTTTGTAGGAATGCGTTTTGTGGTTGTGGAAGGGGAGAAGAATGTTATTGAGATGCTTCACATAAGTGCCAGTGACACTGACACGCCCAGCGATGACCTCCTTTGCATAATCATCGTGCAGCCGACTTCTGGCTATGTGGAAAACATCTCCCCAGCCCCAGGCTCAGAGAAATCCAGATCTGGGACAGCTATTAGTGCTTTCACCATTAAGGACATCCGGCAAAATCATATTTACTATGTTCAAAGTATTCACAGAGGGGTTGAGCCTGTGGAAGACAGGTTTACTTTCAGGTGCTCCGATGGAATAAACTTTTCAGAAAAACATTTTTTCCCAATCTCCATAGTCCCTTCTAATGATGAAAAGCCTGAAATGTACATGAGAGAGTTTGTAGTTATGGAAGGCATGAATGTAGTAATAGACACACCTATTTTGAATGGTGGTGATGCAGACAACCCTGCTGATGAGCTAACATTTATTATATCCAGACCACCTAAACATGGATTCCTATTAAATCAACTCTCAACCGGTACTGTAGCAGTCACTAATTTTACCTTGGATCAGATAAGAGAATCCTCCAGCATTGTGTATGAACATGATGGCTCAGAGACCACTGAGGACAGCTTTGATATTATTCTCACAGATGGAAAGTTCAGCGTGAAGAAAACTGTGATAGTTATGATTATTCCTGTGGACGATGAAACCCCACGAATGGCAATCAACGATGGTCTAGAAATTGATATAGGTGATGTGAAAGTCATTACCAACAGCGTTTTAAAAGCTACTGATCTGGACACTGATGACAGTACACTGATGTATATTGTCCGCTATGGGCCTGGTCAGGGCTATTTGCAAAAGACGACACCTTACGGTACTTTGCAAAATATAACCGTTGGAATGAACTTTACACAAGATGAGGTGGACCAGGGATCAATTGTATATGTCCATAATGGGCAGGAGGGGATTCGCGACCTTATCAAGTTCGATGTGACAGATGGCATAAACCCTCTGATAGACAGATACTTCTACGTCACGGTGGGAGGCATGGACGTAATCTTCCCAGACGTGGTTAGCAAAGGCGTGTCACTGAAGGAAGGTGGCAGAGTGACGTTGACCACCGACCTGCTCAGCACGACTGACCTGAACAGCCCGGACGAACACCTGGTCTTCACCATCACCAGGGCCCCTACGAGGGGCCATCTGGAATGCACCGATGCTCCCAGGACGCCCATCACGTCCTTCACTCAGCTGCAGCTGGCCGGCAACAAAGTGTACTACATCCACACTGCGGACGACGAAGTGAAGATGGACAGCTTTGAATTCGAGGTGACCGACGGCTACAACCCGGTGTTCCGCACCTTTCGGATATCCATCACGGACGTGGACAATAAAAAACCCGTCCTCACGGTGCACGGCGTGGTGGTGACCGAGGGAGAGAACAAGCTGATCACTCCCTTCGAGCTGACGGTGGAGGACAGAGACACAGCGGACCGCCTTTTGAAGTTCACCATCACTCAGGTCCCCGTTCATGGTCGTCTGCTCTTCAACAACACCAGGCCTGTCACCTCGTTCACCAAACAGGACCTGAATGAGAACATGATCACTTACAAGCATGACGGCACGGAAAGTGCAGAGGACAGCTTCTCCTTCACTGTCACTGACGGCAGCCACGGCGACTTCTACGTGTTCCCAGATACAGTATTTGAGACTCGAAAGCCGCAGACGATGAAAATTTCTATCCTCTCTGTAGATAATGGAATACCACAGATTGTGGTGAACAGGGGTGCACCCACCTTGAGGCTTTTGGAAACGGGTCACCTAGGATTCCCGATCACGAGTAAGACCCTAAAGGCGGAGGACAGAGACAGTCTTCACGATGCCGTGACCTTTAGGGTCACTGTGGCTCCCGAGCATGGTTACCTGATCAACCGTGGCAAAGGAAATGCCACCATTACCGTCTTCACCCAAGGTAAAGAAGAGTACATTAAATGTCTTGTTATGCTGTTTAGTACTGTATGCTACATTAGATTTGTAATGTACTGTACCCTTTTCACTTTGAAGATCATTAGGCCCTCCCCCAAAGGTTTCAGTCCCACTAACGCTCAAAGTCATTATACATTTATTCACTGTGCAAAAATCTCTAGACCTCTGAGCTGTAGAAATAGCTGAAGTTCAAACACAAAGGTTTTGTGTTCACTTAAGGGACTACCTATTTACAAAGACGAAGAATGCCTGTGCCTCAGGCTGGACAGATTTCACAACTGCGGTGAAATTTATTTCATACAGCATCTAATGCATTTTATGTGTGAGAGAATTAATGGCACTTTGCACAGAACAGAATAATGTTTTCACATGAGCATATATTTATACTGTATAAGGATTGTAGACATGAAATTATAATGTGCGAACATGCAAACGTATCAGAGGGACGGAGGCACAGATTTGCAAACAGAATTACTTACATTTTTGTGCAAAATGGGCCACAGGAACCCTGAGTAAACACTAAATATCACGGCAGCAAGATCAGTGTACAGTCAATCTCCATGTACATCTCACTTGTATTTACCAAGTCGTTTTCTGAGCTGCTATCCTCTAGAGACCCTTTAAATATTTCAGAAGTTCTCACAGGGATAGACAAGACAGTAAATAAGGCCACTATCCCCTAGGCATTGGGAAATTGTGGTAAGGCATTTTTATGAGCCAACACCTTTTGAAGGGAAATGTTTTAAAATTAAATATTAAAGCAAAGCAAGGGCTATAAACTCAACACTTAATCCTGATCCAGGGCTATAAAGATACCATTCCAACAGTTCTCTATTAAGCTGGGTAAGATGAATGACTTATGAAGTAGTTTCTCCAGTCTGGCTGTTCTTTACCTTCAGTGTTTGAGTTTTCTGATATATGTGGGTCCTTGTAACTGGACAGTTATTCTTCGAAGTTATGTGACATTGCACTACACACTCTGATGAAGACTCTATAATGTCTTATCTTGTTTGGTAAATCTTGCATAAATGCTGTTTTGGACATATTTATGTAAAAGAACAGCCAAATATATATGTTAAAACATGTAAAGGTTATCATCTAATAGTCCTCTATGATTTTATATTCTTTTTCAGCTGAAATTGATGACATGAGCATATGCTATGTTCTCAAAGATGGAAACAATGCCACCAATGACATCTTCCATTTCTCCATTGAAGACAATGGTAAGTTAATATGAATATCATTCTTCGAGCTGTTTAAACATGCAGGTCATCTTCCAGAGCATTTAAACGACCCCTTAGGAAATGCTGGTCACAAGCAGACATGGGCAAATGTCAAGCTTATAGACATTCCTTTTATAACCATCTTGAAAACAGTGCTCTTAACCCTCCTGTTGTCCTCCGGGTCAAAATGACCTAAATCACTACCTCTACTGTATGTGGCAGATAGAAGGCGCTAAACCTAATTCTACTGTTTACACAGACATATGATGTGCACTGCTGCCACAACAAGGTGTGAGTTTGAAACCCGTGGACAAAAGGAGGGTTAAAAGGCATGAAAAACAAACAAATGCATAAAGAATAATTTAGAAATAAATAAATACAGAAAGCACTGACAATAAAAATAACCATCAAATCATACACAATCAGATACTCATACTGTGGTTGAATTTTAAAAATGGTTCTGTTTTACATGTACATTTTGGATGAAAATCCATCTCTCCAATTACCATGAGGTATTATCATGAGACATTACATACAAAACTCAAACAAAAGCAAATGTTCTCATTTCAGCAGAGAAGAACAAAAATAAAAGAACAAGTTTTATTAAAGTACTGGATGCTCGGGCCCTAAAAACCAGGGAGCAAGTACGTAATATTGGTAATATAGACTCAGACCTCACATTTAACAGTCATATCAAAGCGATCACCAAAACAGCATTCTACTACCTGAAAAATATAGCCAGAATCAAAGCCGTGGTGCTTCAAAAAGATCAAGAGAAGCTTATCCATGCTTTTATTTCTAGTAGGATTCACTACTGTAATGGGCTCTTAAATGAACTCCCTAAAAAGACTGTAAAACAGCTGCAGCTCATTCAGAATGCTGCTGCTAGAATGTTACCCAGGACAAAGAGAACAGAGCACATCACTTCGGTTCTTAAATCGTTGCATAGGCTTCCAGTTAGTTACAGAATAGACTTCAAAGTTGTGCTTTTAGTTTATAAATCTCAGAATGGTTTAGGACCTGAATACATTTCTGATAGAATACCAACCAAGCAGAGCTCTTAGATCCATGAACACAGGTCAGTTAGTACAGCCTAAAGTCCAAACGAAACATGGAGAAGCAACGTTTAGCACTTATGCCATGCACATTTGGAATAAATTAGACATGCCCCAAATATAGACATTTTTAAATCCAGGTTAAAAACACTTCTCACGTGCCTCTGTACTTTTAGTACTTTTATTTAATCACACTTTTTAGCCTTATGTTTTTATCCTTATATGTATTTTATGATATTGTACTTTTTTATTTTTTCTTTACAAATACATTGTATTATTATTATATTATTATTATATAGCTAAAACAAGAACATGTCAGGAAATGTAATTCTACATGTATACCAAAACAATGGTTACCTTTTCCTTACAGACAACATTATGAATTTCAATTGTTTTTCATCTCTTGCTTGTTGAGACTAATTGCTATTAGTGGAAATAAATGTAACTGTCAGTACTGTTTTATCCATTAACCTTATTATCTGTAATCCAGCACAGTAATTGTCATAGAGAAATCCTTAGTACTGGTAGTGCTGTAATGGGCTCTGCTAGTTTGACACGCAAAGGGACAATCTTTTTACTTTATGATTTTAGCGCAAGCCTCCAATACCTCATGGTAGCCATTCATTATTTCATTTACCATCCAATACATAGAAATAGAAGCATGCTTTATCTTCTATACATGTAAAATATATATTGCTTTGTGATTGGCTCATGGTAGTATTACCAATGAGTGCCAAACAGATGTATTTGTTTTTCTATTAACACAAAAGACGCCTCAATGAGGCCTCCGTTTCCCACAGGCACCGCAATGGGCCCATAAACACATTTCTTATCTCTCAACCCTGAGCTAATTGGTGGTTAATGTCAAAGATCACACAAGGTTAACAGCAATGCCAACAGGTGGATGTTTGTTTTCTCAGGAGTGATTCTGGTGTTTGGGTCAACTTGTGAGTTCCCAATAAGAGGCGACAAATGCCAACATTTACTTTGAGCTGCTGTTGACAGTCGTGACCTTTATATGTCTCTTATAAATGTATATGTCTCTTTTAAATACATTGATAAAGTAATACTGTAGACAGAATGTAAACAGAATGGGCATGTACACCAAGTTGCCAGGTGTCAAAATACATAGTGTGTGATTACCATGTAATATAAAATCCATCTGAAATGTATAAAAGTCAGGTCTTCTGTTTATATTTTTGGCGTTATGCTTTTGGCACGTAAATAAAAAAAGAGGCGGTTCGTTGAACGTAACCATGCCAACACTGTACTGCACTGCACTGCACTGCAGGTTGTGGGGTAGTCAGGAGGATACCATCTTCTCTTTCTGTGGTTTCTGTAATTCCCCAAACAAGCCCTCATTTCTTTGCTCCGCCTAGAAAGAGCTCAAATTATCAGCTCAGAAATGTTCCACCTCTATTCTGATGTTTATAGCTGCGCAGCTGCAACTCCTGCGAGGAAAAGATACGTTTCATGGCTTAGCCTTATTTTGTGCCATGTTGACTGGGAAGGTTCCATCCTCCGGAAATTGGCTTACAAGGACACAACTTAGGGCGAAAAAACATAGACGCATGCAAGAACCTCATATTACTTAATGGAATACCAGTGGAATATGCAACAACAATATGTGACAGAAATACGCATCGGGTAATTACAGATTCAAATAGGCATTGACAAAATCACATGATCATCATTGGTAAAATCTCTGAAATGGTTTTCTGACGTAAAAGTAGGTCATTTTGATACTGTATAAGTCTTCTTTCTGATGTGTTGAGCACATAATTTGCACTAATTGTACACTATATTCGAATGAGTAGTTCTACAATTACAATTAGGTGACTTACAATGAGTACAATTACAAGTATTCAAGAGCAGGTGAGGCATCTTGCTCAAGGATGCTTACAAGTAGGGAAACAAAACACCCACGCCACTAGGCTATCCTGCCCTTCTAGTTTCCTCTACTTGTCACACATTTGATTATCTGTTGCAGTGCGCATGTGTGTGTGTGTCTGTGTGTGGGGTTTGGCACAGTGCTGCATGTGTGTGGAGGACATTCGGCTAACCTCTATTTGTGTACTCGTAAAACCAAAAGGTGAATGTTTGGTCATGGTTCATTTTTCAATGAAGCGGTCTGCAGCCTGTCGACAGCTGAGAGCTGCATCCAACTGGAACCAGGAAGCAAGAACAGGGCATGCCGCCTTCATTGCTTATGGAGTTTCCAATATAATAAAGCATTGTCAGGCAATTTCTCACTTTTAGACGAGGGAATGTATGGTGCTTAATGTATATATTTATAGCAGTTCTTATCTGCTTTGGCATCTGACCCTGTTTAGGTGGAAGTCTGGTCTGTTTGTTGTAAAATTGATTGATTACAGCTCACTCTAAACTATTAGAGTGAGCTGTGCTGAGCAATCTCTTCTTGGTAGAGATACAGTTGCTCCTAGAGTGCATATAACTCATTAAAGTTCAAATATCCTCTGTATAATGTGTTATAAATGAATTATAGTTCAGTCCATTGTACAGTTGTATTAGAACTCCTCTTTAATTTTAGTGGGCAATGCACCGGTTATGTTTGGTGGCAAAAAGCGTTTAGCTTTTTTTTCACCAGGAGAATTAAAGACAATGTTTACCCTTTATTCAATAGCAAGCAGGCTTTCCACTAAACACAACAAAACAGCAATTAGGTCTCATTGCAAAATGCTTATCATTTTTAATTGGTATTTTGCACGATGAATGAAGGCTTCTCACTGCGTGAATGATGTTGTGCACATACGCTTGCTTATAGGAGAACAGACTTGAGATGCTTAGAGACGCATTCTTTACCAAATGTATGTGCTTGACAGTGAATAGCACTGTCACTACGTATAGAACCCAACATTTGAGTGAATTTCCCCATGTTTTCTTTTGACAAAGCAGTCAGTGTGTGGCATTTGCAGCAATGTTCAAAGGTGACTGAGTTCTGCAATAGGAGATGACAGGGGTCAAATTGTGGGAGGCGTCTGTGTGTCTTGCCATTTGTCAAGCCTGTCAAAGCTTTTGAATGAATAATCACTGAAGGCTGCAGTTATATTACATGGGGCAATTTGTGTTTACTGTCTGGTGAGAAAGGTCCCACCTGGACCATAAAGCAACATCTTTAATTGGGTGGAAATGATCAGCTCTGCGTATTTGGTGAAGTTGGTGTTTCGGTGTTATGCTTTCGTATTCATGCTCAGTAACTGTTGTGTTACGCTGCACTCCAACCAGTGGCCTGTGTTTTCAGTGCTCCAGTGTGCATAGGTAAATATGCCTGAGCACACAAGCAAGCCGCTGCATTCTCCGGCATTTTGTTTTGTGAGTTCAGTCAGTCAGCGTCAGGGATGCTCTCATTGACAGACACACACTGCCGTGACCTTTGTTGTTCATTCCAGGTGCTCGCTGCACCCAAACCTTGCTGTCTCTCTGCTGCAGCTTTACCAAGGAAAGGATGACAGTGTTGTTTGTTGTATGTTTCTTGAGATTCAAAGTCAACAGTGACTGTTTTCTGTTTGGAAAGTGTGTGGAAAGTGGGATAGCATGTATATATTCTGTTTGGAAAGTGGAATAGCATGTACATAATCTGTTTGGAAAGTGGAATAGCATGTACAT
>JAODUG010000005.1:837912-859919 GCA_027564795.1 Aphredoderus sayanus | reverse complement strand
ACACAAATCATACACAATCAGATGGCGCCGCCTGGTGGCCAAATTGTATATTTTTGAGTACATTACGAGGGTTAAAATGAAAATGTTTGTGCGGATAGTGTTTTATCATCTTATAATTACCGGTACTTACATTTTAGTCAAACTATGCTATAGAGTTTGTCTAATATTCACCAAACAACTTATAAGTATCCAATTGTAACTTGAAGCCCAATGTGTTAGTGTATAGGAATCAGTCAGTGCATACTTTGATCTCCTCTGCTCGCATCCCATCCAGTAGGTAGCGTAGAAGCTCCTGGCTATCTTGCTGCTGAAAGCCTTTGAACTTGGCAGACCTGGTGATGGAAAGGGGAGATATAAACAAGAAATGCTTAACAGAACGGCGATTCAACAAGCGATACTCAAGCGTTCCTCAAGGCATGATTCGATTCACACTTTATTCACAACCGCACACACTTTTTACAAACTTGAGTGAACAGTTCCCGAGGTGTGATGACGCCTTTTTTGGAGTCGTCGATCTCGTTTAGAAGCTGACACATTGCCAAAGTCAGGGATCCAGGCTGACCTAACTGGATCTCAATGGGGTCCTGCCATTACAATAGTGAATATATTTAAGCAGCAGGGAAAAATGGTTATTTACATACAGCAGAGAAAAGAGATATATTGAGGGCAACAAACCAGATTTGATGTGGCTCCCGGAATGATGTTAACATTAGCTTTCTCTTTTACCACATCATCCAGAATCTGCCTCAACAGTTGTGTTTGAGAGAGGTTCTGTGGAAAACACAAAATGTGGAATTTATTGCAACACACCTATAGAAAAATGACGAGAACCTATCAACAAGGTCTGCCATCTAATAAAAAGGGGCACGCTTACCTGAACAACTGAATTGAAGAAGCATGTGTTTCCAAGGTTACTTAGTCCCTTAACTGAAATCCCACTGCTGCTTTCAGTGATGCTCGAGTGCAATTTCACGTTGCTGTCTTTCTTGACACTTTTCTTTACACTTTCTGTTTTTGCTTTGTCCACATCATCCTCTGTTTTTACATACTTGGTCTTCTGCTCTTCTTCCAAAAGGCTGTTGTCCACCTTCACCCCTAAAAAGATCTAAATAACTTATTTTTGTATCAATGAAATGTGGGTTTGTTTAAAAATATATACATATTATTACGACATTTGATGCTGTAGGACCTACTTCTTTGTGCAATTTTCCTGCTTGGTTCAGACATACTATGTTTTTGAATGTTGGCTAATAACTGAGCCAAACAGCCAGTTGTGGAATACTGGACATGATCATCACATATGTAACACCTGTCGGAATTACAGTACATAAGGGATTAGTGTATTTGACATTAATATTATCATTATTTTATGACTTCACTCCAAATGCAATAACAACTCTTACCAGACACTCCAGTTATCCATACTGACCACCAAGCAATGTGGATCAGACCGTGGAGTCTCATAATGTTTAATTGCATGCTGCTTCTCAGAGTTTCGCCCGCACCCCTTATGGAGGACATACAACATATAATTAACTAAATAATGTTTCACTTCACATCACTTTATGATAGTAATAAACAGAGTATTGATAATACTGTAGCTCACTCTATAGCCACATTTCAAGCACATCCATATTGAGGGCAGTTCTTCTCCCTCTTCAGACTCCAGGAGCACATCTGCTGTGGTGGGATCTTCAACTTTACAGTCCTGACATGTGGTCCAATTGGCAGGCACGCTAGGTTTTTTGAGGAAACTGTGGTCTACCCCCTTCCTAATATGGGTGCAGGACGGCGCTAAAACAATAAAAGACACAATAAAGCCTGCCATATATTGTAGGTTCTTCAGCAGAAATGTGACAGATACCTTACACCTTTACCTGTCAAGTCAATGTCGTCCTCCTCTGTGGAACTTTTATCTTTCCCCTTTTTCTTTCCCATTTTGAACTAGAAAATGTGCAGCAACTGAGATAAATCACAGCAACCACGATATTAATATTTACAGTTATTTTATTCTAAATCACTGTTCTAGTATAAGCTAATGTATATTTGATTGATATAAGAATACCAGAAACATTTGTTTAAAAATTATCATAATAACAGAGAAAACAAGAGCCATTAAACTCAGTAAATGTAAACTTACGTTACAACCTTATACGCTAACTGTGTAAGTTACAGTTGCAAGGAAACAAATGCTTAGTATGTACAGTGGTATCCCTTTGTACCGGTAGCTGAGATTTCTGACCCACGCATGTTCATTCGATCAATTAATAAGACGTCTGACACGAAAACACTACATGAGAGAACGACATCATGAACGTCAAAACCCCTTATGCAAATCCACCACGTTATTACAAAAACACTTTGATCGCATTTCTGGATACAGTGCCTAAAAATGTGTCGCTACCGCTAATGTGTCGCTACCCAGCGTTCATACACCAAAAATACGTATACTTCCGGTGTGCTCAGATAATACATCCGACTAGAAACAATCTGATCGAAGTCTGCCGGGGAAAGGTAAAATGCGAAGAGTGACAGCATTTTCGTTCACTGTCTACCAATAACTGTTTTAACCTCCGTACTAGGTTATAAGTATGACTGTATATGTATGTTTACACGGCAAATACGTTTGATCGTAATATAAATGTCCCGTTTACAATTAGAATGGGCTGAATCGCAGCTTGCAGAGATAGATCTGCTGTCCAGTATGTTCCCAACCCAGGATGAGTTTGAAATGACAGACCAGCTGGCCCTTGCAGAACTCAGGGACTTCGTGGACGGGGCAACAGACAAGCAACCTTCTTCCATGCCTCATTTCCTAATTAAACAGAAAGTGGATACTGCGACCGCGGAAGGGGTGATTATATACATTGTTGAATTGACTGTCATTACTACAGTAGAGCATTCATGCTTATGTTTTTAATGTATTTTTCAGTTGGATGTGGTGTTATCCTGTGCGTATCCATTGAAATATCCCAGTGTTTTACCTGAGATAACTGTGCGGTAAGCAGCATGTAACATGTATTTTATTAAGGAGGTTATTAGGCTATTCGTATTTTCATAGTATTAGAAACAAATTATGGTCATATAGGAATATAACCTACATATATTAGTTGGAGCATGTATGTTACACAATATTATTGTAGTTTTAAAATGTAGAAAGTCTCCTCTAAGCTCTTTTTCTCATACTGTAGGTGTGTTCATCTCAACAGAGCCCATCAGACACATCTCCAAACAGACCTTAATACACACCTTATGGTAACCTGCCAGGGGGAAATATGTGTCACTAATGCAATGGAATGGGTGAAAGACAATGCTCACCTCTATATTAATAAGAGCTTATCAACAGCACCGGCTAAACAGAAAGAGTGCCCTGGTCCACAGCCACTGGGCAAGTTCAGTCGCTTATGGATTTACAGCCACCACATCTACAACAATACTAAAAGGAAGAATATTCTGGAGTGGTCTAAGGAGCTGGGACTTTCTGGCTTTAGTATGCCTGGAAAGCCTGGCATTGTCTGTGTTGAAGGTCCACAGTTTGCTTGTGAGGAGTTTTGGTCCCGGTAAGTGGACATTTTTATGTTTATTTTGCAGCTTCATCAGCAGCAGTCTCTGAAGTGTGGTCATTTCATAACTTTTTACTGAACTGGTTTTACAGACTGAAGGATCTGACTTGGAAGAAAATCATGATCCGACATAGAGAGGATATTCCTATGGACAGCAGGACGGATGAAAATGTAGACTCCCTGCGCAAATTCATAGGCTTTGAAGAAGCCATGTTTGGCCCCCACGGGAACAGAGGCAATCACATGGACCTAGGACAGCTATACCAATTTTTAAATGAGAAAGGCTGTTGTGATGTCTTTCAGATGTATTTTGGCATTGAGGGAAGATAATGGTTGGTTGTAACCATAGAACTATATATAAGGACTTTTTTGAGCTTTTTAGTGGCAGGTAAAACAAATGACCTGATTGCACTTAGTGAGTTAGATTGTTACTGTATGAAAGAAGTGGTACCATGGAAACATCATCATTATAATCCTACAAGTTGTACTGCTGGAACTAAATTGGGCACACAAATCTCATTATGTCATATTGGCCTGATGGAATGGAGTAAATTAATGAGCCTGCCAAGATTGTGTCCCGATGGCACAGCAGCACACCAGCTTGTATTATTTAAAGTCCTGGCATATTTTTGGAAAATAATATACCTGTTTCACCAGAAATAAACATTGATAAGATAGGCTAGCATTGTTTAGAATTCCACATTACTAATGAATTACACAATTAGAAGTTTGATTCACCTGTAATCTTGTTTGATTGGATTTCTTATAATGGGACTATAATGGGACAATTTACAAGATTAAAGATAATTTGAAAAATGCACGATTTTAAGATTTTATTTTTCTTTTTCCTTGAAATGAAGAATATCTCTCACTCGGGTATACTAATTTATTTATTTATGTATATATATACAGTATCTTATGCCTACAGTAAACCGTTTTACTCAACATGCCAGCACAATAATATTCAGATAATGGATTTTAACTGATTTTAATATGGACCAGTATCAAAACTCATCTTAATGAAATAGCAATCTACTGTATATTAATATATTGGTAAACCTGTACCAGGAATGTGTAATCAAGATTGAAACAATATTGCTTTATTTCTAAATTTGGAACCGTTGAATTTGATCAAGTCTAGAATATGGCTTCAAATTATGTGCTCTGTACAAATTATTTAAAATATTAATATACAATATCAGAATCAGCTATTTTCTATGTAAAGATGTAGTGCAGTAGCCACCCTTACTGAGCCCTGCAGCAGAGAATGGCATCACATTCCTTCTGTTTGTTATAATCCAAGCTCCTTGGCTCTGTTGATTTTCATATGCCATGTGTGTGACCCACTAAGCATTTGTTTTTGTCTGAGATGCTGGTGCTTATAATGTCATATAACGTCATATAGACTTATTTTAACCCTCCTGTTGTCGTCTGGGTGAAACTGACCCAACGCACTAGCTCTTTGTGGCAATTAACCCTCGTGATGTACTCAGAAATCTCGTATTTGGCCACATTTGATTGTGTATGATTTGTGTGTTTTTAAATTGGCATTGCTGTGTGTATTAATTTTTTTATTAATTATTTCTTTATGTATTTATGTTGTATTGTTGTGCTTTGTAACCCTTCTGTTGTCCTTGGGTTTCAAAGTCACACCTTGCTATGCCAGCAGTGCACATCATCTGTCTGTGTAAGCTGTAGAATTAGGTTTAGCGCCTTCTATATGCCACAAAGAGCTAGTGATTTGAGTAATTTTGACCCGGAGGACATCACGAGGGATAGAAGGCACCAATCCTAATTCTACAGTTTACACAGACATATGATGTGCACTGCTGGCACAAGAATGTGTGAGTTTGAAACCCAGAGGACAACAGGAGTGTTAAAAGGCACGAAAAAACAAACAATTTTTAATAAAGAAATAAATACACACAGCAATGACCATAAAGAGAAGGACACAATCATGCACAATCAGATGGCGCTTGCTGGTGGCAAAATACTATGTATACAGTATATGGACTACAGGAGGGTTATGGTATTTCTCATGGCAATGGGAACATTTGTTTATAGCTGTTATTACCTGCTATACATTCTGAAATTACAGTTTGGTAATTTAGCAGGCACTTTTATCCAAAACAACAATTAGAAGATAGGGCTTAGTCATCGGTATGCTGACGCCGGGGTTCGACCCAATGACCTGGGAGTCGAACAGACCAATTGACTGGTTATTTTGTATGGTTGTGCCATGTCTCAAAGATTGAAAATGACTGAGGATAAGATAAGAAATTGTCCACAAGGTGGCAGTACTTTACCACAGCAATAACCTTGGATTTGGATTCATGTGTAGCCAATTTGATGCCAATTATTTAGGATTTGACATTATTATATTTAGTGGAAAACATTAAAGCAGCATATTAAGTATAATCAAATCAAATCGAATGTATCTGGAAGAAATCAGTTATAGTGTTAGTTTGAAGTTATATGAGCTGTATAATAATAACTGAAGTTGTCTTTCATTGTTTCTGTCAGATTGTTGAATAACCAACTGTAGATACTGTATGAAAGCAGAACAGGTTCAATGGTATGGTAATGGTAAGGAATTGACTGACTGCATGGCCTGAAAATATAATTATTTGGGCCCAGCTAAATAGACATATGAGATCTCCTTTTTAAATAGATACATTTTTATTGTACTAATAATAAAGTTGATTTTAATTAAAAATTGTTTTATATTGTACATATTCTCACCTAATACACTACAATACCAGTAAAAAGCAAGAAAATAATGCTGTGTACGTGTAGCTTAGATATTCTATTAACTCTCTCCCTATAATAATTGATCATGAGACTTACACATTATTACACTATCGTCTAATATAATGTTACTAAAGCAATACATAACCGACAAAACATTTATTAATATGAACCTATTTATAAGAATCTGTCACTGTCAGAACCATGCTAATCCAGCTACAATTATGCAGCTATAGAAGCATGTTGTTTCTGCTTACTATGCTTCTCAGTGCACTTTGAGCCAATAAGATCAGACCATGGCTTGACCATTCTTGCTAGCTCTCCCCAGCTTCATTGACATCACCGATTTAATATAATAGTTCTTTGTCATCTCTATCATCACTTTCTCATGTTCTCAAAGTCCTTATAAGGTGGAGTACATATCCATGTATTTTCTCCTTTCAAGAGAAGCACACTGCCTTGTTGAGATTATCAAGAACACATTCCAAACTTCAACCACAGATTTGAGGTAAATCACAATTGTAGTCTTTGTAAAAGAGAACAAATCACTGCTCTCCCGTTACTATGAGTCTGACAAAGAGGAAATTGGTTTCACCCGCTAATAAGACACCACTGAAACCGTGCTCCCCCATTATTGTAATCTACTGAATACTACTAGGCTCCATGACTGTAAAATAGCTCAGTTTGGATCACGGTCCTGTTCCAAGCTTCCGGTAATCTCTGGGGTGTTTTCCGTCTCAGCTGATCACGGCCCTCTGTGACTCCTGCATCATTACCACAAAAGTGCTGAGACAAAGAGGTGCCAGGTGTGAAGGGTGAGGTGTCTGTCTTCATATTCTGTCACCTGCCTCGGGAGTGTTTCTCTGCTAAATGACACATGAATCATTTGACAACGCATGAATGACGGTTAGTGGACCATGGGGTTGGCATTGTCAATGCAATCTTTGCTGCTACTGTCACCTTAGTCCGGCATTGGTAAGAGGTACCCTGAGGTACCCTGTGGAGAAACTGACATCATCAGTTCTGGGTCTCCACTCTCTGCATCATGGCTCTCCAAGCCTGGAGAAGCATTTATATTATATCCTGCTGGTTACAGAACCACTACCATATCAGTGTCCAGGTGGTAGTTCAGTCTTGGCTGTTTGTAAGTACCACTAGGCCAATTGTCTGCTACCGCCTGTGTTTGAAAATCACTGTCACTATGCAGAGTGAAGTAGAGTAGCAGCTCGTAAAATCAGGATGGTTTTATATGGTACTCCTTATGCCAGGTACTCTATGCCAGTTTTCTGATTTACTGCATCTGCTATAATTACATTTCCCGTAGACACCTGCACCTAGACACCTAGTATTTCATCATGCCAGTCAAAATGTGCATATAATACCAATAAACAGCAAATGTGTATCTGTTTGTGGATAGTGTATGAAAGACTTGGGAAAACTAGAGAAAGTATGTAAGTAAAGTTTATTTATTGAGTACCTGTACGTGCTGTACAGTGCTGTACATTAAAATCAGTGCAAGCAATTAAGATCCTACACAGTACAACATAGAAGTACAGAGTGGTAGTGTGTAATGACTAGAACAATCAAATGTGATTTCATACATCTTGCTAGTTTCATGTATTAGACTATTTGAGCATAACTAGCCATAATCCCCCCAATCATCATGATTTTCTGCGTTATAATGCTATTGTGTTTACGTACACATGCTTGGTTGCTGTACTGTATTACCCTTTAGGCCCCATTGTATAGCATACATGGTACAGGAACCCATCTTGACACTTCCCCTCATGGCTAGATGATGCACAGTTTATATCATTCCGCTAACAATAAATAGGGCACACCTTTGAGGTTATAAAAATGTGATTTATATTGTAGTTGGGACAGATTAAGCTGTTTATCAAAACACTACAAATTACCAATCGTCTTAAGTCAAACCAACACGGACAGCTGATTTTTTACAAATAATATTCACATTCAAATTCATTCACACATGATTTGCTGGTATTTTTCATTTTTTATAAATTTCAGACAATAACTCAATTCTGTGGGTCTATTGAACTGGTGATGCATATAATTGAATTACTTTCTAATGTTATGGTAAGGTGTTTCTACGCAGGATTTTCATCACGTCTGTATAGCTGGCACTCATACAACAAGCTAAGCCATTATAAATAGTATTGTTTTGAATTATTTGAAGCAGCAAACATTGAACAGAAGGTCTTAGAGTATTATGGCAGAGGTTTATAAAACTTTTATTTGCACTTTGTCATTTGCTCTGTTTTTAAGTTCTCAGATATTTTTCAGTTAAATACACATTATGGAGAAAGAACACATTCTTTTCCTGCACCATGGTAGAACTATAAATATAGTAATCAAATAGCATATAAATCATGCTGATTTTCTTAGATGTAAACTATTACTATTACTATGGGAGTCCAGAAGTGAAGTTATTCATTTTACTCAAATCTAATAAATGTTGTTGCATTAAGTGGTTCTAATTGGAACTATAACCCTAAACACAGCCTATGATATGCAAAATTTTTCATTTAATCAATTGCTCTATAAGTGCCATGAAACATGCCCACCAGCATATTGTATGTAACTGAATGTAATCCATCAACAAAGCAAAGCCAAGTATATCCAACAGGGAATGCAAAACTGTGTACCCACGTCTTGACATTCAACGATTTATCCGATACATTTATCATAATGTCACCAAAGCTGAACTAGAGCTTTGTTGCACAGCATATCAAACTGTTAATTCACTATGACCATTACCATTTCCATTTTACCAAAATAAACTAGATAATAAAAGCAATTAAATCACAATCAGTTGCGTTTCAAAGTGTTATGTAAAAACACAGCCTGGTAGCTCTTTGGGATTCTACACATTCTGTCTCGGTGACCCCTCAAGGTGAACCCTTGTATAGCTGTCCCCCAGTGAATACTAAATATGTCTGAATTAAACATTTTCGCGTTTCTCACCACTATTTAATCAGTTGTCTTATGGAGCTGTCTGTGTGGAGTAATCCCTGAGGCTCAGCGCCACTCTGACTGGCATCGTAAAGATGACTTGTGCTCTGCTGCTGGCAGAAGTCCACTTGTTCAGTGGGAGTTTCTCACAGCACACACATTGTATAGGGTGGGTCTTTGCTTGCAATATACAATGTTCCTCCATAACCAACTGTAGTGGCATTCATCTTCATGCTTTGGTCTTAGTATTCCTTTTGCACAGTGGTGTCAATATTGGTTATTGATCATATGGGGTAGGGGGTATTATTTGAGGTTGTGGGTTACAGAAAACTGCATTTAGTACAATTATTGTTCTATGCATATTTAATAATGAATTATAAGCATTTATAAATAATAATATTATCCTCTGATGTGTAACTCCTGTTAAGAATTTCTATATGTGCCATTTAATTGGAGAAACATCAGTCTACCAGTTACTAATTTTCCAACTTTAATTAAGTCTCTGGTGAGCTAGAGCTGGTGAGCTAGAATCTCAAATGCTCATAACCACACAGATGGCACTCTGTTTTTTGCATATACCTCATGCCACAGGTGCTCTCTTGTTCCCCAGAAGAATGCGTATCCCTTTATGTAGTCTCCTGGGCCCCTGCGATTCAGAAAACCAGCCAAACAATGCAGAAACGTTGGCTTTAATTAGACCTAAAATGCTATACAGAATAAATCAAACGGCAGGCAGGCCATCCCAGGGCAGGTTATTTGAGGATGTACCGTTGAGTGTGTGGGACAGCGTGGATGAATGTGTTTAACATACAGTGGGTAGTCCATATCTCCCTCATCGATCCACAAGGCTGCTTGTGGCCTGATTCATAAAGCAAGGCGGTTGCCTCACAAGGCGTAAGGCCCCCGCGCAGCAAACGAGGGAGCTGTATTCACCCAGACACATACATCCTGACTAATGGCGCTGTGATGCATCCAGGGGGATGCACACCCGCTCATGTTCTTTGTTCCAGATCATTTGACTTCTCCTAACCTCCACTAGGCTCTGCCACAACCACAAGTGTGCATGATCCATTTAATCTCATCAAATATGATTAGGCAAAACATATCTCATGATAATTTCCCGCTGTCCTCTGATTCAGCAGCGATACAGATGAAGCGTGAACACAGGTGATATTATTCAAAAGAGACAAAGAATGCTTATAGCCCACCATATATATGGAAATATACCATAGCGTATACACATACTGTACATAATATACAAACAATGACAAACAATTGTGGAAATATATATCAGAATGTCCAAATCTAAAATCATTTGAGCGTCCCAAGCAAAAAAGAAGAGCAACAGCAACAACAATTTACTAACATCAGTGTTTAGTCAGATAGAGGCAGTAAACATGTGCTTTATTCTTAACAGTTCTATATAATTCTGAGGTGTCAGTCAAAGACAAAACCATTTATAGGAACAGCACACCCCCAAGCTTCTGAGGGCAACAACACCACCCTTCATTCTGAAAGAATATTGAAAAATGCATGATTTTCATCTTCCAGTGTGTTATTTGCACCTCACCTTTGTGTACAGAGCCACAATACTAGTTTAAACGCTCAATACCTGTGTGACCTGCATAGCAGGCATTCTAAATGATGGGAAAATATTAATATAGCGAAACAGATTTCCCATAACAGATTTATTTAGTCTATAGCAAAGTGTGACAAAGTGTTTTTGACCTGCCACAAAGTGGTTTAGTTCTTGGAGATGCAACACACAAACATATACTGGAAGTGTAAAACATATTGTATATATAAATCACATATATTCAAACTCCTTATATTTTTGTATGTACGATATGTAAGGGATACACCTGAAAATAAAAACAACTAAAACAACAAAGCACTTTATTTTGGGTTTATTTATTCCAAAAATGCATGAATTTCATATATTTAATGACATCCATTGTTCATTCTTAATAATGAATGAATTAATGAATTTAGGTAACATCACAGTAACACAATTCGACGTAATTAAAAAACACTATCATTAAAGCAAACATTAACTATTCACAGAATAAGTTAAAAGAAGGCACATACTGTATTTGTTTTTTAATCTTATTGTATCTTTAAAATCCCTTTATCCTTTTATTTGCTCACTAAATCACTCAGTGGATTACACAAGGCAATTTACATGCTTGGATAGTGAAAACAAGTGGAATTGCTGTTATTTCTACATAAAACATTGTGCAGTTAATCCAAGAGGAAAACCGCTATTTGGAGTTGAGGGGGTTTGATGCCATTAGCATGGCTTATGTGATTGTAACTAATCTATAGAAGAATAGTGTGATGGGCAAAACTGGCTTGTTGACAAAGGTGGTTTGTTGGCATTCTTAAAAACTCCATATTATAGGATTGACATCCTTTCTGACAAAAGAAGAAAAATACGTTATACACCAACATTTTAATGGTATAGCTGCAGTAGTAAAAACTAAGATAAATATTTATTCTGTATTACATGTCATCTGTTCAATATGAATTCCACCACATCTGGAAAGTGATAATTTTGCTGTAAGTGTAAAAATGTTTTTCAGATATCAATTTGTTGCTTAAGGCTTTGTTGGATACTTCTGTTTTGAAATGATAAGAGGTTATTGTGAGCTGGAGGATTGATATGGACCCTTTATGCCTACAGGGTACTGAGATATCATTTTCTCTGAGTCTAGTACGACTTCCAAGGCCTTCTCTGGGGTGATTCTGGGACTGTAACATTGCCCACGGTATGGTTATCACATTTCAAGGGTAAGGAGAAAAGCCCTTCTAGTTCAATATTTACCATTACACAGAGACGGCTTCCTACTCAACAACCAATTACTAAATTATGATGGATTCATAACATTGTTTCTGCTAGGCATTACTCAATACGTTTTATCTCAATTTGCATAGCGTAATGAAGCACAGAATCCTTAACAAAGGGACGGGTATTGAGAGCTGATGTCTGTTTGAATTGGCTGGGCTTTTTGTAGTAATGATTATGAAGGAAGCGCTGGGGACTGTTTCTACAAGAGAGGGAGTGGGTCGTTGTTTGAATCAGGCAGATGGTTGGCCGGACAGCGTGTTGATAATGACAGCATTAGTCTGCCGGGAAGCAACATTATGCTCAAGGTCAATGAGAGCCAAAGAATAGAGCATCATAATGATTGGGTCCTGCCTCCCCATCCTTGCCTCATCAGGGCATTTCCAATGAAAATTCACAGGAAGTTAGAAAGTAAATAAGCAAAACTTTATTTATTTTGCACCTTTCTTTAGAAGCAGTAGTCAAATGAGGATAAAATGTGATGAAACAAAACATTTTATACAATAGGTTTGTACAAGGTTCACTCTAAAACAAAGACATTCACTGTGATCTGAGGCATCTCCAGTAACCTGGCAAAATGTCAAATATTTTGAACTTGTGTAATGATTACACGCTATGCCTTTATTAAAGTAGTAAACACTGAGTAGATGAAAGTCCAACTCTACCTCTTTTTCTCTCCAACTGACATCCATCAGAGATCCTAACTCAGATATTTCATTGTCCCAATGCGAGACAGTGATGTCCACACAGGTACTGGTTACAATACCAAACCCCTAAAATGTATGGAGATCTGCAACACTTATATTCTCCCATGTAACCCTGTCACTTCCTGACACATTCACTGGCTCCCCATCATGGCTTGCATCTGATTAAAGTCACCTGTGTGAGCGTACAAGACAGTAAAGGGAACTGTCCTGTTCTACCTCCAAGCACTGGTCTTGAGGCTTGAACGGTGCTGTACTGTATGTTTTTACTGTATATAAAGTATTAATAAGATGGCCCTGATGACAAGCTGCTTATTACTCGTAAACTGTTGTTTGCATTAAGATATTTGGTGTATGACCTAGCTATTGCCAGATATAGGCCTACTTATGACATTTTGGATACATTAACTGCTAAATGCTATACATGTAAATGGAAGTAGCCTATTAATGCACCAATCATGCTTGCACATAATGCATGCTCGCACACACCACATGTGTGTACTGTATGGGGGTCCGGCTTTTTTTGCCATCCCACTCCCTTGTGGCCAGCTGTTATAGTCTCCTACAGTATGGTTTCTATATTGTTCAAAATCTGTTTTTACCTGATGGATGTTTGATTGATGCACAACATCAGCTAACTGAGGCTTATGTTAAAGTAACAGTAACATAATTCTCAAATTTGTCGTACAATAGATATCATCAAATGTGAAATGCTAACATTTACAGCATCACATTTTACAATTGGTAAATAACTCATGTTTGTAGTAATCACAAACTTTAATAAATATATCGATAAAACCATAAAATGTGTAGGCTACCACAGGATAAGACGTCAGAATTAAGAACCATAAACTATAAAGAGATAGGAAATGTTTGCTCAAATAACTACAGTATAAATCATATTTAATCTTGTCACACAATAAAAGTGGCCAGTTGGACTCTCACATATCAAAGAATCAAATCAGAAAATTGTTAACCTGCAGGTTACCATTTTTCTCAAGTTCACTGAATCGAACAGCACCCCAACTGTGTCGACATCTGTGGATTCCATAGCTCTGTGAAGCCACTTCAAGCAAAGTGTTTCACAACTGAACTCTTCTGAAATGTATAGGAGGAATTTGGGGATAGTCAAGGCTTCCTCTTGTCACTCTGTGTTATTGCACAAATAATGTAAGGATACCGGAGAGCCTCTGGCAGCCATCTTCAGGGGCTTCATAGATTTCGCAATTTTTTAAAGTTAGACAGTTTGCATATGTGCTATTGATTCTGTGTATTCATTTCTACAGTTCTTATAGGATCTTAGTGATATATTAGTTCATATGGTCCTGTTACTATAACTGCAAATAGGATAGGATAGTCTACTGGTATGAATGTAGACTTTAGTCTCCATAATGTATCTGAAATATCATGGATTTGCACCCCATTAATGGCCTCTAACTTTAAGCTTCCTTGAGCAAGATGCCTATACTTATCTGGGCCATGTTATACTTGTAATTGTACTCATTGTAAATCACTTTGGATAAGCGTCTTCTAATGATTTATATTAAATACAATAATATGTAAACTGTAATCTGACAAACATCATCCAAGGTAATTATATATACACTGTATATATATTTTTGCAGGTTTTGGCAATAATTTATTTGATTGAAACCACAAACTCCATTTCTGATTTTTATTTTATTTCACAAAGATAGAAATTCAGGCGGTATGTCACAAACCCTTGGGTGGTCATATTATTACTACATGACTTTGGGGATGTATGAATATCCAAATAGAAATAAATACCAGAACACTAGTTTACAATCTGTCTAGTGTAGCACAAACCGTCTTAGTAAAACTGTATTTCCCAGAAAATGTTTGTTTGTGTATCCAATTTGCAATGCAAGTGTGATGGGGCCGTCCTTCCCATTCAAATGTAACCTTCCATTCAACAATGTATTGCTTTTTTACTTCAAAAACTCTGTCACAAAAATGCTTGACTTATATTTTAGTCGTACAGTATTGGTGAACAATGAAGGTGTAACGACAAACTTTTCAGTTGTTCATATTTTAATCCACACTTTTATCTTTTTCTTTTTACAGTGGCATAGTTGAAAAACGAATAATCAATACTGGGAAAAAGCAAAACTCTCACACATCCCCAGAAAAAGTAAATCTGTTACATCGGTTTAAACTTTATACAAAATGAATTATTTATAGCATCATATATAGCTAACATAATAACACGTGTGCATTGGCCATGTAGGTCGATGTCTTTGAAATAGTGACTATGTACACTGAGGGAAAATCTGATTCACCAATGCCTCAACATGTCAGTAGAACTGTTTGCAGCAAACTCAAAGGCCATAACGGTGATTGTTGTATTGGTTTTCATGAAAGAACGTCTAAAATTCACTAGAAAAAAATGGCAAATTTCTAACTACTACAGTACTAGTTATAACAGCAATAATATCAATTAATATAGTAGAATATAATGTGTCAATTGTAATAATAAATACATATATGTTGACCAGAACTTTTACATATTGAATTAGCTAATTAGAATCCCTGTTATTAGAATTCCTCAAAACAATCTCATCAAAATTATCTGAAATGGGTGTCATCTGAAATTAAAAGCTTTAACCGACGTTTTTAGTTTTACCAAAATTGAATACTTACACATTATATACAAGCCATTAGGCAAAAACAATCTCTTGCTCATGATTGTGATAAGTAAATAAATACATAAAAAAGGAATACTTTAAGTCAATGTATAATGTATAGACTAATATACAATTCGTAATATTTCAGGGATCCAAAGATTTAACAATATTGTTCAACAATAATCACATTAGCAAAGTAATTTACAGCAATATCAACACATTGAGCATAGTTGTTTAATAAATTAACATAAATAATGAACCTACACAGGGCTCCATTCATTCAGCATTTCAGTACAACAGCTGACCAAATCAAGGGTCCTGCTCTGTGACAATAACAAGTACCTCCACAACATTTTTGAAGCCATAGCGCTAGACTCATTGAATCCTGAGACAGGATTCAGAAGGAAAACACAACTGTATTTTCCCTCTGTGTTAGTCCTCAGACTTTGTGCTTTAATTTTTTAGTTTGTTTTCTTTTAGTACAAACCTAAATGTGTAAAGTAACTTAAACTATCATAACAAAGGCAGAATTATACAATTTCAGGAGGGAGATAATGCCGTTTAGAAACAATCACAGAGATTGTGCTTTTTCAGTTTTACATTTGGATTTGGAAGTTTTGTTGGCTTTAATATACTTTTTTTTGTTTATGTTGGGGAAATCTAAGGTAACATCTGTGATGACAAAGATCCATCAAATTAACATTTCAAATCGTGATGTTTTCAAGATTGTGTCTTAAACCAAAACTACTAGCAAAGTACGGTGTTAAAGCATGTCTTGTCTTTTCCTGCTGGGATAATCTGTATATAACATACATGAAAGAAAGGAAACTAGGAGAAAAGTGCAGTACTTTGACACAAAAAAAAAACAAGCAAACAAAAATGAGAGACGTGGTGGAAATCCCAAATGGTCCACATTGATTACAAAAAAGGAGAAGGCAATATTGTCAGCAGTTGCTTGACAAACAAACAAACGTAATCTGGAGAAAGCTTTTTTGGAGAAGACAAAAGAAGAGGAAAGAGACAGTCTGGAATTGCTTGTGTGCTGTCAAAATCTGACACGAAAACAAAGGAAAAGTTATTTGGGCCTAAATGAAGTACTCTTTCTTTTCCTCTGCATGCACATGGTTTCCCTCCGCGTTGATGATAGCTGTGTCTGCATCAGGAGCATCTTCTGCTCCTTTGGCCTCATGCGTTAAATATGTCCCTAGTCAATCAAACACACACACACACACACAAAAGTGATGTTGAAATTTTGCAAAGCCTTTCACTGTATACTTACAGTACATGTGAGTACATGCTAATATGTCTACGATGACGCTGACCCAAGCAATTCCTGAACATGTGTTTTCCACAAGATTTATAGTTATAGTCTATCTCGCTGATCTCCAGTGTTTGGACCATTATCGTATAACTAAATGGAGGTTTAGACCCCATATAAACTGTATTAAATGATCACAATATTTAATACAGCCTAAGCTGAATAGGTCATCCTGAGAATCAGGATCATCAGCACTTAACCCTCATGTTGTCCTCCGGGTCAAACTGACCCAATGCACCACCTCTTTGTGGCAGTTAAAAGGCGCCATTCTAATTCTACAGTTTATACAGACATATGATGTGCACTGCTGGCACAACAAGATAGTGTGTTTGAAACCCGAGGACAACAGGAGGGTTGAAAGGCACGAAAAAACAAACAAATACATAAAATAATATGTACATAAAATACAGAAATAAATACACACAGCACTGACACAAAAGAGACCTAAACAATCAGACACAATCAGATTGCGCTCTCTGTGTGCATAAAACGTTAGTGCGAGGACAACAGGAGGGTTAAGCTACATATTCAATAATATATTCAACATCATTACAAAGCGTTAACAAGCTTCTTTCCATTGAATTATCTCTATGAGCTTAGTTTGGGCTGTACATCGTGTTATATATACTGTATAGCTGTTCACAAAGCCAGCGTTTTAGCTCCTATGTCAGAGCACATCCAAAACCGTAAAATATAGATGAATACGTTGATTTCAGGGGCAAAACAAGAGCATCCATTTGCTTTCATCAATCAGCTACGCTGAAATTGCTGTAAGTGTTTTGTGGTATCTACATTTACCTGCGTTTTTCAAACCAATTTATAACCAAAAGGTGCCTTCAAAAGCCATCCATAGGGTCTGTAAGTGGTGTTATTCACCCTTTGAAAAATGACCAAAAATACATAATTTGAACCACAACTGTTCTATCACTATTTTCTAGAGATAACAGGACAGGGTACCTTTATGTCTGGCCAGATATCGTCCAAGCACTATTATCAAACATAGTGTTATGAAGACCACCACTGCAACAACACCTCCGATTAAGGCATGGTCGGGGACATGCGGTCCTAAAGCATTTGGATCTGTATGGAGAGAAAAGGGGGTGCTGTATTAAAGGAAGAAAGTAAAAAAGATACAGAGAGTGACTGCAACATAGGGTGTTATTTTAAGTTTGTTAAGTAGTTCTATAAAGATTGAGGGTCCAAATTATTCATGAGGGACCTCGCAAGCCTGCGATAGACTGGGACCTGGCAAATTTTGCATCAAAAATATAAATTGTAGATTCATTTAAAACAAACTGAAATGCCATGGCCAGCGAAAATATCTTTAGTAAGTAGAATTGTCCCTATAAGCAAGGAGAATCAAGTATGGCCCCAATACTGGTCCAATATAGCTCTGTTTAGCTTTATATTGCCCTATAGTCACTATAAACATTTTCTTTTTGTGTTTTGCCCTTGCTCAGTACCACGTTCTGCATCGCCACCACCGAGGATCACGGTGTAAAATGAGTATTATTTAACCTGAGGTGTCCTCAGGGTGGGAAATGTGCTGAGGGATTCCCGGCCAGGAGCCCGGCTTTGTGTCTGTCCTGCAATAAACTGTGGGTGTATGTGTGTGTGAGTCTTTGCTGTGCACGTCGTGTGCTCTCATTATCTCACTTTGATGAATGGCTGTGGCTTGTGCTCAGTTTTACAAAGTGACCCTGTGAGATGACGGTGGTTGGAGATGTTCCTGTGAAGCCTAATTTTCCTCTACTGTTAGCCCAAAACTATTTACAACCATTATGGCCAGCGACAGTAGGGATGATGTTGCAGAACATGCAGTTTGCTTACAGCCATGCAGGACAGACTCGGTATGGTTAAAATATCTGGGTCGAAAATGCAGGCACCCCAAGTTTGTAAGCGGCAGTGGTTTCGATAGAGTTAACAGATAAAACAGCTACTGTAGGAAGAAATGCATTTTTACTCCTTCATACTTTTTAAGGGAAAATATAAACATGGCGTGATTTGAAGGCAGTGGTTTCACAGGCAGGAAGGGGGCATAAGCAATGCTCATATCACATACAATTACTGCACGATGTTCACAGTAGTGGAAAGTGCTGAACATCTCGGGATTCAGAGCAGTGTATCCTTGGCGGAAGATGCTATTTATGGTTTCCCCTTAAGGGTGGATAAATGTCCATTTAAATATTCATACAGTCATCCATCAAACCCTTTGAGCCTTGACACATTAAAGACATTACTTTAAGGAAATTCATCAGTAGTACAAAATGTCACTTTTTCAGACTTATACAATGATATTTATACAATTATTATTTAGAGTTTCCTATGATACACAAAAACATACATTAAGCGGCACATTTAAGGAATCTACGTTAATCCACAATTAGTCCAATTTGGATGTGTTTAGCCCTTTTTCAGGCTTCTTAATCCCCTCCCACTTTTTAGATGTTGCAGAGCATTCACTGAGACTGGCATTGCCTTTATCAGTGTTGTCCCATTTGCAGACACACGCACTAACTAACAGATTATGTTTGCACAAATAGCATATTTAGTCAATTTTACATTTTAATTGAATTCTTAATGTAAAAAAACTCATATGAAAATTATCTGTTGAGTTTATTGTGCGGTCGCTTGAGGGAGGGGCTATGGCCTTACGCAGTGCCAAATTAAACGGGTAGAGAAATGGAATCCTCCGCCAACAGAAAACAGATTAGGAGCCAATGTCAGAGTTAACAAGTGAGGGTTAACCATTATTCATTCAAAATATCTGGGATGGGGAACTGTAGAAAAGCGCTGTATAAGACAAACAGTCAACTTTCAACCATAAGACACAACCAGAAACACTAGCCCAATCTACGTTTTAACCAATCCGGAAGCATTTGGACGCCATGATGCAACCTGTGACAGGAAAGACAAAAACAAAGGAGTTTTGGCATCTGCAGAATGAGCAATAATGCATGGGGATGAACTGATTCATGCTGGGTGGCTGAGATGTATCTTCATCCAGAACCAGCATCACATACTAGAAATCTGTCTCGCAATGGCTGGCAGCGGGATATTTACCTGGTGTGGGCCCTGGAAAGTCTTTGGCTGTTGCCATGGTTGCAGACAGAGACAGAAGTATAGGAAGTCGGAGGGGGGAACAACACCACGATAAAAAGGTGAACACAAAAGTTCAAATGAAACATGTGAAATTAGCATGCTCATGTTTGAGCCATGTCCTAACCAGCGTGCACCACGGCTATCCGAAGCCAGGCTGACTGCCAGAGCCAACCGCATGCATAATTTGGCGGGAAAAGTCACTAGAAACATTAGCGGTAGCTGGGAGCACACATTTCACTCACACAGACGGCATGAACAGAAGCATTAATTCAACACTTTTTGTGTCATAATTGCTAGTGTGCAACCATATGTAAGGTAAATCCCTTTTACATTTTTCACTTGCAGGTGTACCACATGCACCCTGAACTAAATAAACAATGAAATCTCACTTGTGTGTTTATTGTCTGGTTACAGCCTATGATAATGTTATATGACATTAACTGAAATTAAAATAGTTTCTGCTGAAGCAAAATATCTGACCTTTTTTCTTCCAATAGCAACATAGTAACTATTAACATTGCCCGGCCTTTGTGGAATATATTATACAATCTAAGCTCATACATACCAGTGGTGAAACTATTAACTATACAATTCCATTAGTAGGAGTGAGGGGATGGGAAAAAACATGAAACAAGAGCTTTTAGTACATTACTACATGTAGCTACTGCAAAGCCAGAAACTCATCAGCATATAGCCTAAATGCAATTTCCATTAGTCTTATGGTTAGCAAAAGCCATCATTACTGCCGTGGTTTAAACACGGCTTCAAACGCTGCTAAAACTCCCCTTACATCATTTTGAAAGTCCTTTTTCAAGGTCAATTACCTAGAGCAAACCAATCAGAAATAGGCAAAGAACTGCCGTTTAACAGCGGTGCATATAAAACTCAAACTGAAGGGAGAAAAAAAAAGTACAAAAAAAAAGAGAAAAATGTTGAATTCATCAAGTAAAACAATGCTATTTTCTAGCTGAAAGCCTAGCTGTTAGCTCATCAATCATCAGCAGTGTGTTTAGTGTCAGCTTTGTGAGCGGTATGGGGGTCACGGAGGGCTGCCAGCGTACCTGAAAAATACAGCTGTGATTGTGTGCGTTCGATGTGGTGCTGTCGGTATAGCTGACTGGAAGAATGGAGGCTGGGGGTGGGTGGGGGTGGCGGGTAGGGGGCAGGTTGGCAGGTGGGAGGGTGGTGTAGGAGATGGAGGCGCTATAAGGTGATGTAGTCTGCTAAATGAAACAGAAACAATGGAACAAAACAAACTTCTCTGCGGGGAACAGATTCTTAACATGAGAAAAATTACAGGGAAATCAAACAGCACAAATCAATTACTGGGCGAGCCTGGCCCTCCATCTGAATGAAGGAAGCCCCAGCTTCCGCAGTAGCAAAACGACTGTATGCACATAACGAAATGCAGAACACAAAAGGCTGAGCGTCTATTAAAAGCTTTCAGACATCCTTGGTGAAACACGTGACTCATAAAGCCTAGATAAGATGATTTAATAACATAAAATAATGGCTAATGGTTACAGTTAAATGTGCCATACATACACAATGTAGGTCACGTCCACTGAAGTTTATCCCAGATTGTACTGAAGATATAGAGTAGTATGATGTCTTCACTTGACAGAACAAGGGGACGTGGATTGCAGATTGGGGTCTGATTTCTCTTCCATTGCTTTTATTTAGTGATACAACGATTTATTTTCGCCGACATCCTAATTATCATGTGTCTCCAGGCTTCATTTAATGTATTGTATTAAGGAGGAGACTTGCAGATGGTGATAAATTGCAGCCAGGCGGTGACATTTATTGCTTCTGAGCTATCATATCATCTGAAATGAGGCTTAGACCATCTAGAGACTCCCTGGAAGTGTTCAGCACCCCCGCCTGTACAAAGGCCAGGAACTTTCTAGTGACGGTTTCTAGTGAGGCTAATATGAATATAATTTTTGCCTATTGTCTATAATCAGATAAAGTGTGCTAGCTGGCACACCATTCCCCGCACTACCACCCCCCCCCCCTTCCACCTTACCCACTGTATTCTCTGTTTCCTTTTAAATTTGACTCATAAAAACGAGAATGTGAAATGCTACAGATGTGACAGGACCCTGG
>JAODUG010000005.1:820660-832446 GCA_027564795.1 Aphredoderus sayanus | reverse complement strand
ACTGTAAGTGCAGAGCCATGGCGTCATGAGTCATGACAAAGCTTTGGCACTAGCTGGCAATTTTTACTATTTGAAAGTGAAATGTGAAATTGCTCCAACAGAGATCAATTGTCAGCCTACTGGAAATCTTTCTTCTTTTCTTTTCCCAAGATAATTGTCTTTTCTCATGGTCAACTTGCAGCAGAATCTGCACAGAAAATGTGACTGTCAGGACGACACTTGTTCTGTCCTGACACTGTGCAAGTCATTTACTCAGTGGGTGAAATACAATACTGTTCTGCCTAAACCAACACTGTGTCCTTCTCTCTGGTAAATATTCACACTGTTTTGTCACAGTAAAACAATAAATTGAACTTGGAGTAAAGAAATCAAACATATGACGTGATTAAAAAGCCTCTTTCTTGCATCTCCAAGCTGTTACGCATTCTTTTGCCAACACTGCAGAAGGGAGTGGTGTTACTCTAATTAAACTCACCTCCAAACATCCTTGCCTACACCTCCAGAATACTCAAAAGCTTTAAAATGTGGTTGAGGTGGGAATTTGTTATGCATGTATGCAGCAGTGCTAATAAATTCCCTGTTTAGACTTCAGCCGAGATTAGCGTTGCAACCTGCACAACACATCTCTAGTGTGCCACAGAGTCACAGAGGTCACTATTCAAATTCTATGTCACAAGAAAGCCTCTTGTGATTGGACTGGTTCTCAGAGGTAAAGCCAGCTGGCCGTCTGAACTGTTAAATACTGATTGCTACTGCAAACATCTGCGAGGATTAAAAGCTTTGCAACTATTCAGTGTTATCAAAGGTACGAAAATTAGGCTCAAATGAGGAGGCAGCCTTCCATCCATAATAATCAGCTACAGTACATTGATCACCTATGGGAAACATTATGTAAGCTATTGATTCCTAAAGAAAAAAGATAATACAGTAGCAATTAGAATCATATATCACCTTGAAATACCGTTAATTACACAATGCTTCTATTCATTAGCAAATATAACCCTTTCATCTAAATAGTAGGAGTAGGAGATTCAACTTAAAAAGATAAATAAATACATCCCTGGACGTGGACAGGATGCATGTTCCTGAACCAATCCAATGGAAGCCAAAGGAAGGAATCATCCTGAAAGCTTATTGGGTGTGAGGATTAAATAAATCACCGGGGCTGTCTCAACAACAGTAAAAATACATGTGAATAGTTTTATTTTGGATAAATCACTGTTCGTTCCATTATCAAATATGGTCATAAATCCTTGGTCTGACACATTTAATATGCAGTGAGGAGTCACATTGCTGTCACCTTTAGAGACATACTTTCAAACATGACTGCTAATCTCCTGTGTTTCTAAATGTGTGTGTGTTGGAGGGGGGGGGTTATTAAGATGGAACTTAAAGCCATCTTAAATGATTAAACACATAATTAACAGCTTCTGTATGAAGGGCATGACTTGTCAGTCCGTGAGGGAGTTCTCACTGCATAGCTGGAGCAACATACTCGGCACCCTCAGAAACCTCAGCGATTGTTCAAGCAGTGTCCAGTCTACCTGTCTTGTTCTTGTTACCCTTGTAATTCTATCAGCTCTCATTGGCTGTCTAATTGTGGTGCCATCTAAGAGACAACCAAACTGAAATATAAACTGACAATAGGCTTAAGTAGTAGGAACCATAAGGTGGGTAGTGTTCCAAACCAAGATCTATTTTCTGCATCTTATTTTTCATATCAAAACAAGTTAGAGAACTAGATGACTTTGAAAAGAGATAATTACTGTATTCACCATTGTGCCAAATGAACAATTGTGTTTGTCTAACAACAAAGTCTAAACCCCTAGTCTTGCGTGACAATTCAGAAAAAAAATCAAGCTGAGCTTTGGCCATCGCCCCAGAACAAGCATCTGTCAAACCAAATGGAAATTGTATGCAAAATATATAAATAAGTAAATAAAAAATACTTGTTGAACAACAAAAATGAATAAATAAATGAAAAATAAATAACAAAAGATCTGTGGAATCTCAACAGACATGAGTAATTCTGGCAGTTTCAGTTTTGGGAACTGAAACTGCTCCCACATCAACGACTTTTGGCAGTGAATAACACTGAATAATGGCATTATCCCAACCTGCAAAAATTACATTCTGAAGATAATTAACTTTAATGATGCTTATTTCCAAGTAATCCAGAAAGTGAAAGAGCCAAACAAACAAATGTTGCATAAAAATCTAAAATAACACGTTTGAGGATCCATTAAATATGTCTTAAAAAAAAAAAGAAGCATATAGTGTATAAGATGAGAGAAAATAAAATAAAATGCAATAGATACTCATGTTCATGCTCATTCACTACATCATTGGTTGGAGTAATGACTGAGACCTTTTTCAAGCTGTCCTTCATGTTCAATAGCTTAAGGGGTGTTTTCAGCACTTTAGTAAGGCTGTATTCTATAACACATGCCATTAACTTGGAGATAAATGTCAAAGAAGTTTAGTTGCATGACGTGCCTGCACCATGTACAAGCATCTGTATGCTATTAATGGTACTGTACATTAAAAAAATGCCCTGATGAAATAATTGGCTTAGGGTTAGCACAACATATTTAGTTTATGTATTTGAACTAGACGTGTGGAATAGTTAAAATGTACCTGTACATATTTTTCTCAAAATAATGAGATATATATGTATAGTTATAAATATTAGGACTTAGGTCATTTAACCTTTTAGTTATTTGTTGTCATAATGGAGCTTCCAGTCATTATAGCCCCAAAAACAAACAAACAAAATCAAGCTGAGTATTTGTTTTGTCCCCACCCTTCACTGCAATAACATTTAATAGAGAGCTACAATGACATTTCTTAATTTGTGACTATTGTGGTATGTCCTGTATTATTAAGCTAATTAGGTCATTTAATCCATTGCAGACATTGTTTGGAGATTAAGTTGCTGCAGCCCATCTGGCTAATGGCTTGGTAGGGTCTCAACTCCTATTAAAATATCTGCCATGGAGGACAAATGAAATATATTGAATCCTATTATTGTCATAATCTAATTATTCGACATTATTAGACTATCATTTCCCAACAGCCCTTTACATTAGACACCAAAGAAGAGAGGATCCAAAATGGTTCTTTTCTTTTTAAAGTTAAATCAATTAAATGTTGATGACCTTTGTGCATGTGCTTGAATAGCATAGTAACCCAGTGTGTCTCTGTCAGTATCTGTTTTAAGACATGCATATTTAAACACCCTGATTTTGACAGTTAACAGAAATAAGCCTATGTACATCAAAGTAAAAAGCATAAAAAAAATTTAAACTATAAATTTATAAATAGCAACATTGGGTGGGGTGGCAGTAAGGCTATCCACTAGGGGAAAAACTGACAAGATATAACTATTTTATCTAATTATATATATATATATATACTGCAATTGTCATGATGATGTCATTCATCATTGTATGTCAGATGTCCTTGAGTGTCCTGAAAGGCATCCCGCAAAATAAAAGTTGTATTATTATTATAGGGAAGATAAAGAGAGCAGTTAGGGACTGTCTCAGGGAGGAGTGCAACTTTTTTGTACCGACATCAACTGAATTGTACTTTTAAACTAGATGATGTGTGTATTGGTAGAACTAACTTAAATTAACTGTTCAGTTAACTATAAATTAACCATGGTAACACTTGGAAAAGGAAAAAAAGCTACTGCCTAAATCCTGTTGCACTGTACGTGTAGTGAATGCAGAGCTTGGAAGTGCTAATACATAAACTCCCACTGGCTAAGTACCCCTAGTGGGGGTGGCTAAGTGCTATGACGTTGAAGTCAATGAAATGTAGTTCCAACAATGGCAGCGGTGGAAGAGCTAGATGAAGCAATATCAACAGTTGTAGTAATACCAATAGATTAAATGCTGCTCCAAAGTTACACAATTAACCCGAGGTCTATGACCATTACCACTGCAAACAATCCAATGGAACATGTCCAGACCCTATTCACAAAGTGAAGTTTGGCTCTGGTTATACCAGGCTAGTGAACTTGGACATTTACTAAAAACAAAAGAATCAACTTGTTGAATCTGTGCTCAATCCCACAAAATACCTTTGCAGACATCACCAGACAGCCACTGGTACTGTATCCACCAAGATTTATTACGCCACCTGCTGTGATCGGCAGACATCTTGGGTAAACTTTACTCACCTTACAGAACTGTGAAGTAGTGATCTGTTTTTGACATGTTCCACTAGGTATACATGCAAATATCATATGATGACTTCTATCAGCCTTTGTGTTGTAAATCCACATCTCACAATGTTATAGCACTTTTCAGTACAACACATCATAATGGCACAATCAAATCACCTCCTTGGCAACACCGTTGATTAAGCATGGCCATTTGGCAACGGTTTCAAAAACCTGTTACCTCCTCAGAAGAATGAACTTTACACCAATGGATGAAAGACAGGTGAGTGTAGCAGGAGATAAAAGGTAGAACATAATTTCAATGTATATAAGAAAACAAAACATCAACCCTGTTACACATATATAGTGTCCCCTCACCCCCCAGCTTGCTGATATATAAAGCTGTGCAGCTATAGATGGAGTGGTATAGTGCAAGGCCAGTCAAGCAGGCCAAGTTAAACAGGTTTCTCTAAAACTAGATAGAGAACTAGATAATGGATGAAATACTGTACCATCTGAATAAATGCCGAGAATAATTTGTACAAAGCTAGAAAATGAACACGATCTCTGATTCTAGGACTCTATAAGGAGTTAATTGCAGGCGGTAAACCATGCTAAATGTAATGTCCATTGATAGCCACCATCACATAATGTGTTACATGGCTGGGATAAAATTAAGGGACGAAACCATTTAGCCTGTCATATTGATTTGTAATCCCTTTATTTAGAGAGCTATGCTCTGTCTGTAGTGGAGTGGGCTGCCTTACATGACTGACTTATTGTTGAGAATCTCATAGCCACTGATCCATCCATTATTACTTATGACTTTTCATGCCTGTTTTTGCAGTTTACTATATAAAAAAGGAGCCAAACACCAAAGCTTTCCAAATGAATCAATGAGGACTGATAAAAATCTAAATGAACGGCCCAACTTCTGACAGATCCATAGAATTTTGCCCTTTGATAACACATTAGCGAGTAACAGCACATTTTTCTTCCTGCAGGAACTGAACTGCTGTGATCGCAACTTAGTCATATATTTACATAATTATAGTGCATTGAGGTATTTGTACAGCATGCTTATGGTAAACAGCTTGCAGAATAAGAGTTAATTTATTCTGAAGTATGAAGAAACTGTACCAAAATGGAACAACTGGACCGTTCAGACATTCCAGAACAACTGTCCCATCTCAAATTTAAACAGGCAATATATTTTTGAGAATGACTTACATGGCCACCAGTAGTGCTGGAGTCAAGCAACAGGAGGCTTTGCCAAGGGCAATGTGAATGTTGATAAACCCATGAGTCAACAGTAGATTTAATATCTAAATCCCACTTGGCACAAATTGGAAGAGTTCAAACTGATTTATCTCAATAGGTTCTTCGAACTACATAATTGTTCAATGTATCAAGTCAATTTGGCATTGAAAGCTCAGTATATGTAACAATCGATACAGTTTGCTTTTACCAGATTTTGCTTTCATTACCATATTATTTTATCTTAAATGTATCTCGTCTCATGAAAGGCATTACATTTAAAATCGTTGACACAACCATTGTGGACATATCCTTAAATTGGAACAAGTTTATGTGCCGTACACTGACAAAATAGGTTTTGCCATAATCTTGTGCATATGTAGGCTACAGCTGAAACACAACCATCTACAGCAGTAAAACACAAAGTATCGCTTTGTTGTTAGCCATCTGAATGTTGTTCAACCCACAGCCCAACTCCTCCCCGTTTTGTAACCCAAAGCTTTCCACTGCCACTGACAATCCACTGCCACTGACAATTTAATCATGCTAGCAAGCAAACTACTGCGCATTTGGTCTCATCACTTATTACCCAGTTAAATCTCAGTGACCTTTATGACCATATCCATGATATAATTTTACTTCTGTTGGCACTTTAGCATTTTATCAGGAACTATTTTTAAAGATCAAAACAACAATTTGAAAAGCTTGGCTACTGATCCAAATTGCATTCTTTTGCATGGCAGTAATTCTGACATTGAAAAAACATGGCAACTAAAGATAAAACATTTACAGAAAACGAAATATTTGGTGCTAAAACCCCTTATCAATATAATGTCTTAATAGTGAATTGAATGTGGAAACCACACAATTACCAAAGAGGCACATACATTGGTATATACACATTCAACATAAAACAAACTTCACAAATAGTGAGGTCCTTTTAATAAATTATTGGTACATATTCAGTTAATGGATTACCTGAATAAGTCAAATAATAAAAAAATGGATTGAATGCTTCTATGACTTTGTTCAGCAATGCATAAGCCCGTTGTACATTCTTTTGAACATTAGTGTTCCGTTTACATCATCATTCCTAATTGTGAATGTATGTGGTGGATCCAGCATATCTGCCGTTAAGACAATTAAATTATCAATTTTAAATCTTTTGTAGATAATGTACAGCATAGTACAGTGCTTGCTTTGTACCAAATGCAATAATGTTGGTCTAAAATATTATCTTTTAAATCTGAAGTTCCCTCAAGCTAAAAAAAACCTGAGCCACAGCATAAACTCACTAGAGCAGCACATTCATATTGACAGTTATAAAGTAGAACAGCACACAGAGAGATGCTGTTTATAAAAAGGGGTCTAGTAATAAGTTAAGTTACAGATACAATTGGACTGAAATTGATTATAAAGGAAGATTCCTAGATTTGTGTCAAGAATTCCCCTTGTGATTGAAAAATATTTTGGATTGAAGCTCTGGCTGAGTGGCTCTCAAGAGGCTTTCAGTTCTCTATCCCTCCCGTAAGGCATAGTTGTGATCTGGGAGTAGTGTGTCATTAAATTGTACCTAGATTAATAACCAACTTCATCATCAATTCAGGAACCACCATCAAATATGTGTTATAGTTCTATGTCCTGAGTTACATTACAATGTTTGAGCTCACTTAGACATACAGTATAGTAATGGTAAAAAGCAAACCTTTTAGTTTGAGATACTCGTGTAGCTTATTATATACAGTGCAAATCTTTCTGAACAGATTCGTTTTACCCAGTTTCCACAATAACCAATAACCTTGCTTTCTTTAAAATATTAGCTATGATATTTGGTTTCTTTCTCATTTATGTTATTTTGTATGGACACAGAATTTCAAAATACAATGAACATAACAATAACAATAATAACAATGCATTAAACTGACAATACATAACAAGTTAGACAAAGACAACCAGGCGTTTGGCACAAACAGGTAGGTTTGACAAAATGAAAAATGATAAAGAATAAACATAATAATAAAATAATAATAAATAACAATAAAATGGAAAATAGTCATACAGGTGAGTATTACTCATCCGTGAATAATCTTAAGGGCCAATAAATTTTGAAAATATTGTAGAAAGGACGAACGTGTTTTCATAGAATTTAATGTTGTTTTTAAAGATGTGGTCAATTTGTATCGATCTAATGATCTATTAGTATACTGTAGATTCAGTGAGGTATGGATACCTTGGTTCTGTCTCCCCATTTCAGAAATATTTTTGGCAATTATTATTAATATTTATATGAATGGTTCTGAATGTAGTGTAGGGACGTCGCCAAGTAATCCAATAATGGGACATAGGGGAATGCTGAGGCTAGGAATCTCACACACCATGCTCATGACCTCCAACCTAATCTTTTGGACATGGGCAGAGCCAGAGGCCATGGTAGTAATCATCTGTTGAGGATGGATAATATGAACATGTATTATTTTGGCTGTAACCCATGCAAAAAATGTATTGTTGCATATGCTTTGCCAATTGATATATGTTTGGTTATTTATGCATGTGGTCCATTTATCTGTAGGGATTGATAGTGTTCTGACAACAGATATACTTACAAGGATAATTGCAAGAGCTAATTTAGAAATGACTGTCATTGTTCCAATAGCACTTTTGGCAGGTTAGCATGCTGATATAACACACATGGTGTCTATAACCTGGAGGGATGCTGTTAAGCCATAATAATGATTTAGACAGAATTAGCATACTGTACTTTATTGTATAAAATTCTTCTTGGAATTTATTGATGCTCTGACAAGTGGTCTGCACCCGCTTACTTGACCTGTTTCTAATTCAGGACACTGTCAGAGTTTATGTTGCAATCATAGTGCTATCACAAATTGGTGTTGGCAATTGGGATGTCGTACAGTAGTACATTAAACATGATCCAAATGACAGTAGGCAAATGGCATTTGCTTGTTATCAAGCTACAGTGTCTCCTAATTCAAATGATAATGGCCGTCCCACACATTAATTCATGTACACGCAAGCCACAGTTAGCAGTTTGACAGATAAATAAAAAATGGTAAAACATGTCAAATTAAGCTGTTCCTAAATTCCAGTAATTTCTCATATTAGTTTATGGCAATGAGAAAATCTCAGTTTCAAAATGTGCATATAGAGTGGATATTGGAATACAACAAAAAGGACACAACTAGAAAAAAACTGTATGGTGTGTGGGAGGCTGACATGATGACATCATCTAGAGGACAGACTAATACTGTAGGGTTCAACAACTGAATTAGGAATTCATGTCTGTGTGTTGCCTGCGTACTATACTCTGCATGATATCATCCAATTTGGTGAGCATAAAAAAAACAAGCTATTAAACTGCTATTAAACTTTCAAAATAAGATATTTCCATTTCCATTTCATCCAGCAGTCATAGAGAAATCATATTAACTACACTACTGTGAGAAGCAGAGCAGGGCTATTGTGAAGCCCTGGGTAAGGTTTACATACACATCTGACAGACACGTCGACATACTGTAGATAGAATACCATCTTATCTTGGCCTGCAGCACACATTCCTACATGGCATTCTTCAAGTGGAGGGAATTCAAACAGTATAATTGGAAAAGTGGAACTGTTCAAAGAAAAAACGGTAACACTGGAAAGATGAAGGCATGTGGCAATGCATAATCACAACCATAAAGTCCATTAAACCAATTGGAGTATTGAGGTGGATGGAAACTGTGTTGGGAGGGAAAATTGGCAATAATACTTGGACAGTTCAAGTAAGTTTTGTTTAAAGGATTACATGTACACTATTTGCTTGGCATGATGTATTACTGAATGGGTTTCATGTGTCTCTGCAGACATTCTGGACTGAGTAACACATTATTCATCTTAACATATGTGCAATATTTGAAACATAATGCTAAGCCCACATTTCCATAACCCATACATCTATACTGTAGCTCTGTTAGTGTACACGTAGCCATTATGTACCAAGTAAACATTTTTGACATTGTATAAATTCATTAATTAAAATTAAAAAGATCTTAGCAGTGATTTACTTTGTAAACACACACACACACACACACCTGCCAAAACACCACTGCATTGTGTGAATAAATATTACACAACGTGCCTTCCCCTCAACTTGATAGACTACCAAATGTAGATGTCACGCACCGACCTTGATCCGTCACGCTCACCTGTTCTGTGGGGGAGATAGCATCGCCCTGAAGAGGCACACTGACTCCTCCTTTGGGGCCACCTGTCTCAACAATTTCAGCCATTTATGTAAACACAAGTATCGGTGTCCCAGGGTGACATAAACTGGTGCCGCTTTCAAACAGTCACTCCGGGCACAAGTGCTAATTTCATTCTGTGTGACTTCTTTACTGACTCAGTGTCCCTTTTAATAAGTATTGGGCTGTTTCATCAGAGACTCTTTCTGGATATTTATGTATTTATTTATTAATAACACAGCTGCACCTATAATAGATTGTTAATATTTGACCTGTAGCATTGTCCCTGCACCCCTCTAAACTGGTTATCTTGGTAGCAAACTCAGAGCTCAATATATCAGATGTTGTTGGGTTTCACCTTAAAACAAATTGGGGTGATGCTTCTTAAAAGGCCGGTATTGCACTTTTGTTGTTTTCTGATTCCTCTACCTGCAATTCAGCAGAGTCTTTGTGAGAAGTAGTGCTCCCTTGCTCTTTCCAGGCCATGGGCTGTACAGTAATCAATGTTGATGAATGAGTAGGAAGGCTCTCTTTATTCCAAACTGCGCTGAATAGAAAGTTTCCATTATCTCTCACAATGTATTCACTCTATCAAAGTGACAGGGTTGAGGCAAGCCACACTCCATTGCCCTCACTGTGCCCATACATACCTTCATCTGTCTGTTCAAAAAAACAGGGGAAGCCGCAAAAGACTGCTAAAAAAACTGCTGCACAAAACACATGAAATCTATAGGAGTTTAAGGCAGAGGTCTCGTTTGTCAATGCTGCTGGATACAAAGAAGCATGTGCAGAAACATCTAGTCTAGACACTATTGTAGAGGAAATGCTGAACACTAAGAGTACACACAATAATATACAAAATAACAAACAGTCTACTCTACAGTTTGCATGCAGTTAAAGTATGGTATCACCTTAACATTGCGAATAAAGAAATCTACTGTATAGTGAATTGTAATGTGATTGAAAGAAAATATTTTCTCCCCTTGTCTAAACCAACATTTTACTTTGGCATGATTGTTTCATGTTTAATTTAACTTGCATGACAACACTTGTTTTGCATGAATAGCAGCTGATGATTAACCATGGCCCATGACACCATACTTTAACCCTGATTGGACAGGGCACTAAACCTTTGGAGATGTATCTTGTACTCATGTCATGTCTTTAAAAGACAAAACATAATGAGATATAAATATTATTAGTTATATATATGTCTGTGTGTATGTCTTGGCAGAAACACCATAATTGTATTAATTCATTGCATTTTTTAAAAGGTTAATATGATATAATCTAGGTATTACAAAAACACTGTACAACATATTACAATAAATAATTGTAATGGAAGATACGGTTTTCCTAAAACTATATGAGACCATTTCACTACTGACTTGACATTGTAGTAGTGGTTAATAGTACACTACACTGTATTCAACAACAAAAGTATTATGTAGGTTGGTATACCAGCTATATCTACACAGGCTCTGGTTCCATGGCAAAATTCCAAATACAGCAATTATTGTCTGTAATGTTTGGTAATTTTTAATTGAGCTATCTCTACCAATGTGTTTAAGGGGACAGCATACATTACACTATGTATAGAGATCTGAGAAAAGACTTCCTAAACCTACCCTGTTTTGGCATGAACTTTTCCATTGCACTAACTTTCATCACTGGTTCCCAAGAGGCTCAACTCCATCTACTTCAAATATTAATGCTACGTCAAATGAACTTGATTGCTGACACAATTATTCTTCATCCCAGAAGTCTTTTGGTATTTTGCACAGTAGGCTAGATCAGGATTCCTGACTAGGTTATTTGACGTGAATGTATAGGAAGTTCTTAATGGAGATACTGATTACAGGGCATCATGGCTGCCACATTGCTATTGCGGGGAGATAAGAGCCTTTATTTATGTTATTTTTTATGTATATGCTTATTTCAGATAGAGATACACATTTTTCACATGTATTGAATTCTGGAAAGTTACATATACATTAATATGTACCATTGTGTAAATAGTATTAATTCATTTCTACTTTGTTAATCCACCAGACTTTTAGTTTTATGCTGAAGGTCAATGCTGACAGGTGGGCAGAGCTTGCAGTTATATACTCATTTAA
>JAODUG010000005.1:798056-820560 GCA_027564795.1 Aphredoderus sayanus | reverse complement strand
AACCTTAAACTGCAGAAATCTACATATCAGGCAAATTCCCAACTCGTTGACAGCTGTCTTTGCCCGTTGTTGCAGTCTTCTATATTTTTTGAGTGAAACCCTTCACCCATGTGTTGTTACTTTTTTTTTTTTTATCCCAAAGTATAAATTTTCTTTTTAGTATGAAAATAAACTGATATAAATAAGTGTTCCACAGGGAAAACAAAACATTTGACCTCATTTTGATTCCTCTATGGCAGTTTAAAGGATGTTGTTCTCTCTCATTTATGGAAGCAGTTGGCTAAGGTCAGTTTGAAATGTTGAACATGACCTTATGACTCTGATAGCTGCTGTTTTCCTGTAGCCAGCACTCATCTTGAGCACCCTTGTGTCACACCGAAAAATGCCTGGAGCTTGTATGGGTGGGTTAAATAATATTGCGAAATAGGTTTTGAAGTTGTTAATACAGTGTTAGCCAGGGTTAACGGAACAATACATATATTGGTCAGTTTGTGAGAATATAACATATATATAACTTAATAGGTTGTCAGACAATATTTATATATAATAATGTAATTAATATATCAGTAACTATATAGGTAAAAAGTAGTTTATTATACAGTACATACATGCACACACCTCTGCTTCTGAAAAGATCAATTTCTGAATTTTGCTTCCTGTATCATATATTCAGGTTACAACTGCATCCAGCTGATGGCCATCATGGAACATGCCTACTATGCTAGTTTTGGCTACCAGATTACAAGTTTCTTTGCAGCTTCCAGGTAAATGGGTTTAACAGAAATCAATAGTACACATTATGCTCAATTTCAGTGTTCGTTCTCTTTTCACGGTTTGAGCAATACTATGTACTGTACTGTCGATCGTGGAAACACTGGCCACAATAGCAGCCTGAAAAAATGCATGATCTACAGATTTCAGAAGTCTCCACTTTAAAAACTCTGATTTACAAAGCGTATGCCTGTATTTTATAATGCTTTCAACCTCAACAACAGCCTCACACATTTCAGTGTGTAGTGGTTTTATTTGGAGGATTGAGTGAGTAACTGTTACATTGCACTGTGTACACTCTGATATTGCAAATCAAGGTTACAGCGTCCGACACTCGCAATAATCTCTCTGTGAACACATTTGCAGTTAATCCAGGGAGGAGGGGTGAAACAGATAAGACACTGGACTAGTCAGGGTATTTATCTATGTCCCTCATTGCAGAAGCCCTCCTTCCTTGCTCGGAGGAGAGCATAAACCCAAAGTGTATATACAGAGTAATTTCACCCATGATTGATCTCTCACGGTCATTTAAAACCTGAGCAGTCAGATACCGGGAAGCGGGTAATACTGTAGCTATGTCTCCAGTTTTGCACCGAAACTGATATAATGATAGCTAGAAGGACAGATTGAACATGTTTGGATAATATGAGATGTGTGTGTATAGTGTCTGTGTTTATGTGGCATTGTGGTCCACAGTATCTTATTTATGATTCCAGAATGGCATTATTGAACATAGCATTGTAAATATATAAAGCCTATAGGCAGTAAGGCAAGTAAATTTGGCCTTGGGCCAATGTTTTCTAAGCCATTAGATGGTGGGTGAGAATAGATCTTTATTGCCTATTCAATATTAATAAATGTATACTTTTATCTTTGAAAATTGTTTGAATGACCTAACTTATTCAGATAATTATTTGACATAACTTTATTCAACAAATTATTCATTGTCATCAATGAAGGGACCCACTCCTCATGTACAAGATACTATTTTAAATGTTTTATATGTTTATATGTTTTATTTTGTAGGCAAAATCTCTTAGCCCTTGTGATGTCCTTTGGGTCAAAATCATTAGCTCTTTGTGGCAGATAGAAGGCGCTAAACCTAATTCAGCAGCTTACACAGAGATATGATATGCACTGCTGGTACAACAAGGTGTGTGTTTGAAACCCAAGGACAACAGGAGGGTTAAAAGGCATCACAGCTGGCAAAATAATTTGGTGGTTACTGTTGCTGCCATGATGGAGATTACAGCAACAGTCACATTCTCCAGGAAATATTGTTAAAAAAAAGTGTTTAAATCTGTTTATCAAAACAATCTGGCGGGCCAGATATTATTTCTGACACACCAGTTTTGGCCCATGAGGTTGTTGCCAAACACTGCAGTCAAGTTATATTAATAATCTTCAGAAAATCAAAAGTAGATTACAGCATGGAAATAATGCATGGCTAATTATTTTAATCACAAACCCCTTTTATGCAATAAAACTCACATGGTTTTAAATGATGTTTTTCCTTGCCCGGTGGGAGGAGCAGGTGAAGGCAGTATCATTTGTTTTTATGTGAAATGTGGGCTTCTGCAGCCCTCTGAGACTGTAATGTGATTAAGGGCTATATAAATAAACTTGACAGTAAAATCTCATTTTGTGTGTGTGTGCGTGCGTGCGTGTGTACATAGTCGCTACGGCACCCCAGAGGAACTGAAGCAGCTGATAGACACGGCTCACTCCATGGGCATCATGGTGTTGCTGGATATGGTCCACAGCCATGCTTCCAGCAACACAGAGGACGGCCTTAACCAGTTCGATGGCTCAGACTCCTGCTTCTTCCACTCGCCACCTAGAGGGGAGCACAGCCTGTGGGACAGCCGCCTCTTCAACTATTCCAGGTAGACCTACCCCAGGCTTGGCTTCAAACTCCACTGGCAGTCCACAGTGGACCGTAATGCTCACGGAGCTGTGGCAGAGCTGACACATTATACTCCGCAGGGAGTCTATTTGTATTTCCCCACCTCGCCTCGTGTTTTTTAAACGCTTTTACATACGCAAAAGTGCAGTGGTAATATATCGTAAATGCCCCCTGCTCCGCCATTTCATGGATCCAACAATTGTTAAATGTCCTATTTATCCATCCTTTGTTGCTCGCATTAATTGTTGTCATACTATGTTAATATATTTGTTATTCAACGTAACTGTCCTAAAACATGCATTATTAAGTTTTTATCAATGCAATGTAACGTATATCATGAGCAAATTACAAAGAGAGTACTGGGGGATAGAGCAGATTAAATATGTGGGTACAGTGCAAAGCATGGCGGAGAAAAATCTCCAAAAATGCTTTCACTTTCAGGCTTATGACACTGGCTTCTAAGGCTGTTTGGTACTAACCCTTTTTAGACTAAACATTAGAAAGATGTTCACCCCTCACCTACAGTACATCATCAACCCTATTGGTTTAAGGATGTTATATTAGATATTGAGTTGAATGGTTGTTTTTATTCCCCCCAGGAGACTGAGATTCAGAGTTTCAGATTTGCATTTGGTGCAACTTTGCATGCTAAAAGTAGTTTTTCTCATCAACATTTCATGTTGTTTGAAGGCAAAACATTCCTTAGATATTACTCATAGTACGCATTTAACACATTAATACCCTGCCCTCCATAACTGTTTTTGTGGTATACATCATTGGCATCAAAGATATGTATGAGAAGATGGGTAATGTTATTTGCATATTTGTTAAGCACAAGACTTGCATCATTTTGCCATCATGTTGTTCATAGTGCAAATGTATGTATTGATTTTACAGATGCAACTAACAGAGGAAGAAAATAATTTCTTGTGGTTACATCACACATTTAGCTTATGATTACAGTATATCCCAGATCATGTTAATGATAGTGAACATGACTATGGCGTCACAACAAGTGTAACGCTTTCAAGTGGATCAGCAAAAACACAAGACACTGAAAGCGTTACAGTGGGTTTTAATAAAGAACACAACATACACAGAATCAAACCTATCAATAACCTGCAAGGGGATAACGGAACAACAACTCAATGTAAAGCACACCAACTAATGAACAAACACAAAACAGGTGTGGAAAGGAGGAGCGTGAAGGACTGCCACGTCACTCAGCCGGATGATTGACGTGGCAGAACGTCAGCGAGAGGAAGGCCTGCTCACACCCCCGGACCCAGGTGTTACACCATGGGCCTGTTTCTGTTGTTGTGCATGGTTAGACTAAAATTGTAAGATCTAGCTCGAACCTCTCATTTTGGACAGGATATTTCCATATGTTGTAAACATGCACAAGACCTGAGCAGAATCAACATTTTGCTCTAATCTCTATTAAATCCTATATTTTTAAGATTAGTTGGACAGCCTTGTGCTTCACACGATTGGATGAGGCACATGCATGAGTGTGTGTGCACAAATACACACTCAATTGCACCATTGTGCAGAATTACATACTCTACTGTACCATTGAGAGTAAAAGGCAAATTACAAACCACATTAAACTACATGAGGAGAAGAAGAAAAGAGCAACACACTGTGCTGATATACTGTATGCCTGCAGTTTCTTCAATCGCCAAGGCACATTTGAGACTACTGCCTGTAGGTCAGACACCGTGACCTCCAGGCAGGGCATCCCGCTGCCCTATGCCCATTATCACCTAGGATACCTGACCCTCTACTCTCCACCGTGACCCCCATGCCCTTGAAGGAGTCCAGATATTGGTCAATCTGATAAATCCCATTGGTCCATATAAATCATTCGTACTGTCACTATATTATGGACAGCCGTTAGTCCATATGTTTAGATAATTACAGATGCACGGGGGAAACATGAAAAGCTGTGTGTCTGTTTTCTGACACTAGTGGTGCTTGGAGAACAGCAAAACTATTGATTGGTTTTGTTGTAGGCCCTCTTAATTAAGTGTCTCTGCGTTTACAGTGCCGCTGGAAAATGATCCCATAGCACATTAAAGGGGAACAGGAATGGTTGAGTCTATCAAATGTCTTTTGAACTGACTTTTAATAAGCATGCGTCAGCATGCAGCAGCCTTCAATACATTATACAGTGCTTAGTGTCAGGCATGGAGGCTATAATAACAGAACAGCGGCCCTCTTTCATTAGTTATTGAACTTTTCTCATATCAGAAGTATTCATTAGACGCAGTGCAGACATATGCCATGACTGGAAGGCATACAAGGAGTCATTTGTAAAAGCCCAAAGGAGCTCTGCAATGTTGTAGTCAGTTCATTTGTCTCTGGTTCCCCCTAGCAGGTTGTTTGGATATGTCTTTTGTGTTCTCGCAACTCTCTTTGGAATGAAATTAACCTCAGAGGGTAGCCAGAAACCTAGCCTGAAATCTAGTTTGTTTTTAATCAGGCAACCCTGGTATCAGCAATCAGAAGCAGACTGTGATGTTCCTATTAGGTTGACAGAAACTGATTGATACAAGCTATCTCAACAAAGATCTATTTTCTTGGTTGCTGCCTCCTCTAAACAGCAATTCTGTTGAATAACACCTCCTTGTTTTACCTTGGGCCTTAACTATCCTCTTCAAACTTTGAACTTTCAATGTTGTCGACTAGATCCTTATTACAGTTTGTGGACATTGGTTGCTCCTATACTTTACTACTCTACTCTGATTTAGTATTAGCAGATGCTGCTAAATATGCTTGAAGTTGTATTGCAGTTAATGATTGCTGAGAGGAGCAGAAGGAGCCATGTATATAATGAGGCTTCAAACTAAAGGGACACATTGTCCTTGTCTATTTTAGTCAGTATATTTCAACAGGCTTTTTACATGTCTTCATGTTGCCTTAATTTCAAGTTCACCTACAAGAGCTGCATAGCTTATTTATAAAGTCAGTGGTGGGATTGATGGAATTGAAATTGAGTGACCATACATTTGGTGTTTTATGCAGGGCTATTTTGTTAATTTTCAGTAGAGCAATATCATAAAAGTTAGACCACATCAATATTCCCCCTCAAAGTCATCATGTAATTTGGGTTGCTACCAATATGCATGCTACCTGTCGGTTCAATAGCGGACGGACATTTAGTTCTCATGATGTAATGAGCATTAAGTAGCTGGGGGAAATTCAAGGCAGTGCAATGGGGCTTTTCTGCTGCTCTTTAGTAAGCCTTTTAAATATACGAGCTGAAGGATACATTGAGTCATTGCCCAGACAGCTAAAAGACTTGTCTGTCTTGAGACCTCTTGTGCCTAAACCGGGAAATCGTGACTGCTCAACATGTGGGAAGAAACATCTAATCAAAGGTTCTTTTAGGATCATACTATATATAAAAAGAAAAAGTTAAATAGACCAAGTCTAATTTCTTTGCTCACATTAAGTTGAACTATTTCAAAGTTAAAGCTCATAAGGGCCCTGTGCACAAGCACGGTTCAACACACGCATGGTTTGAGGCCAAGGGTTACGATATTAGTGGTCTGGGAGGGCAACTCCTTGCTTAGCGATCATGCTCAAGTACCCTTGAGCATGATCGCTAATCCCTACTTACTCCAAGGGTGTTAGACTGACCCTGCACCCCAATCAGAAGGTGAGAAGAGAATTTCCCCACAGAGATTAATAAATCATCATCATTATCATGGCACAGACACTCTACATTGTCAAGATATAGAAAGAAAAGTAATTATGTGACCAAAGAAAAAAAATTCTGCATGCCTTGCATATGATTTTGTAGTTAGTTGTTTTTCCAATTATCTATATTCTTAGTTAAAGCACAGAGTGAACCTTTGTAAAAACCCTCAACTCTGTACCTTCCTTACCTCAATATAGATCCTCACCTAAAATAATACTCCATATGTTCTGGATTCACCAATGAAATGAATTGTTTCTCAAAAACACCTTATTCAGAGTCTACAAATCTGATCACTACTATACGTCTACTGGTCATACAGTACTGCACAGTATGTTCTCAGGTTACAGGTTACGGCTTGTTTTTTCATGTATGTTATGTACTTGTTATCATGTTTAGGATGCTGTACTGTACCTAAACCATATCGGAACGTTTTAATATTTTGAATCTTAACACATACAGTACTACCAGTAAAGACAGCAATTAGCTATGCAGACACTAGAAAATGAACAGTATGTTTTTGAGAATCAATGAAAGGCAAAGGCGGGCAGATATAACTCTTAACTCAAACAAGGGGTTAATTAATGGTCAACATCTGCAGGAGGATATTGAGGAAAGGAAGCTGAGGGTCTATCAAAAGTTAATTAGCACAACTTCCTTTCAGGCAACTAGAAAGCCACACCTACCGAGTCAGTGAGTTACTTGAAGGCATGAATGAGTTAATGGTTTAAAGGTGGCAGGCAGCTGGCAGGCAGCTATCCCTTCAAACAGTCACTGCAAGTTGGGCCTTCCTACGGATCAGGGTTCCTATGAGACTTCAGACAGATTCTATGTGGGCTCTGGTAATCACTATTGCCTCCCTCCTCTCAGCTTCATTTGCACCCACTTTTCATCGTTGTGCGACTTCTTAATATATGCAATATAAGCCAGAGGCCAAGTGTTTGTGGTAGGGAAATAAGTCCGACACTTCTACAGTCTCACGCCAGTCATTGGTCTTTTATGACCAATGCCGGGAATTTCTCTTTGACATAATTACTGCATATGCATGTCATTATGATGTTCAAATGACTTAACAGTATTTAAATGTGCAGATGAAGGTTGGAAAATACACTAAACATACAGTAAATGCATTCCACAATATTACAATTGACTAACCTGGATTGTATTTACATTCTAGAGTTGGATTTTGCTAAATGTATTATAAAGTACCATGCATATTGTGGCTAATTGGCCTTTGAGTTTGTTTAAATATCCACTATACTACTGTGAACTACTGTAAATGTCATGCTATATAGTGCACTTTACAGTTACTAGTTACAGTACATGTGATCAATTCACAATTTGAATTGAAATTCAATTGAAATGTTTAGAAGTGTCTCAAGAAGATATTTTATAAATATAGCGTGTTGCTATCCCAAACATGTTAAACACTACACTAATGATTTAATTTACAGGCAATAACATAAAGAGTATTTATTAAATGTATACAGTGATACTTTAGTTGAAGCTTTATTGGTAATGTTCTACCAATACAGTACAGCCAAAAAAAAAGGGAAAGTTTCCTATTCTGTTGATACACTAATCTAACAATGCAATACACCATTTGACTAACTGGGAATTCACAAAAATGGTTAGTTACAGTATGTACAAATGGCCCATTTGTTTCATTGCTTTAGGCTGTCAGCTACAGTGTATTTATGTGTTAAACTATGTGAGCCAAGTCCCATTTTAAGGGTGGAGGTTTGCCAAGAACTCACTGAAAAACCAGTGTGATATGGAAAGCATGGCATGTTTGTGATGGAGGACATCAGCCCCCCTTTTAGCTCCCCTCTTAGTGGTAATCATGTTTTGTTACTTGTTGATTAATGACAATGCTCATTTTTCTTGTAGTCAGTGATGACTAAATGGAGTAGAAATACATTATGATAACATTTAACAGTAAATGTCTGATTTGCAGAATTTATTTTATAAGATTTAAATATGTGAGATGTACAGTAGAAATAGTGCTCTTGGTACTTTATAACCCACATCTGTGTATTGACATGTATGGACATGCAAATCTAGGCCTATCATTGGTAATCACCTCTTCATACTGGAAATACATCTCAAATGTGACTCTGTGCTGTTTCCCTAATGGGATAACATTGCAAATGCTATAGTATCTAACACAGGTATTTCAATGTATTTTAACTTAAACTTTTCTGCCAACGGGTCTTAGTATACATTACAGTACAGTTTATATCCAGGATAGCCTAGTAGTTAGGATGGTCAACTCCCAGCCAGATGGTCATGGGTTTGATCCCCAGCATGTCCAACCTACAGTACAGTACCTGAAAGCAGTACCTTGAGCAGGTTGTTAACCCTCCTGCTGTCCTCCGGGTCAAACGGACCCAACGCAGTACTTCTTTGTAGAAGGCGCCAATTCTAATTCTACAGCTTACACAGACATACAGTATGATGTGCACTGCTGGCACACAAGGTGTGCATTTGATACCTGAGGAAGAGGAGGGTTATAAGGCACACAAAAAACAAATACTTAAATACTTAAATAAATACACACTAATGAGAACTACACAATCAGACATAATCAGGTGGTGCTATCTGCTGGAAATAGGATTTGCATTTGAAACTCGAACAACAGGAGGGTTAAACACCCACCACCCATATAAAATGTACGTATGTAGCTGCTGGAAATGCATCAGCCTTTTAAGGTAAATGTGGCCTTATTTATTAAATAAGCACATGAAGCCAAAAAAAGATGTTCCCTGCTGATAAATGACAGTTGATTTTTTTTGCAAAGAAACGGAGCATAAATCAACTGGTAAGAAACAAAATGGGTTCCCTTTGGAATCATTGTCTTTTTACTTATTTGCTCTTTGGCTAGTCCAGGCTGCTATCTGACTTACAGGTCAATCAATAAACCCACAGTTAGAGGTCACAGGTTCAAGTGCCAGTCCAGTCCAAAACCCAGTGATTCCAGCATACTGTAAAGTACCCATGAGATTGTTCTCTTGCCCCTGCCAAGCACACTGAGGGCCAAAAGCATGGTCAGATCCCACTAACAAGCTCAGCTAGCTCCAGGTGAGTTTGCTCCCGGATACTGCTATCTGTTTTGCTTTCAGTAAAGAACTAAGAGTACACCTTAAATTGAGCTCTAGAAAACGTACACTATCTGGTCAATCTGTTGGTCTAACCTACATTACAGTATAACGGTCTGTATCATTGGACTACAAGTATAGTCCAAAATACAGTAGGTAGGTTCTTTAATGTCTGCAAATCTATGGGCCTCTTAATCTAAAGACTGCGATGTGAGAAGTAACATTTTAAATACATACATGTACCGGTATTCAAAAATATACAATATGAAAGTCATTTATATCCATAATGAAAAGGGAGGAAATAAATTTGTATTTTGGATTATGTCAGCATTTTGTGTGCAGATCATATTAGAATATACACCATCATCTGTCAGCAATATTGGTGTCACTGTAATTTATATTTTCATAAATAACCAGTTAAATAAATATGTGGATGCCTCCAAGAAAGTGAATGTAATTCAGGAGTCATCCCTGTCATTGTCTCTGCTCATGGATGAATGTGTCTCGGGAAGTTTGGCGAAAAGTTTGAAAAGCTTAAATGAAGCGCCTTATTTGTCCTTTTCGTCTGAGTGAAGCATGCCATCCATCAGGCTGTCTCTCATTGTTGTTTTAGCATCACACTTCCTGTGGAATGACCTGTCAGCTCCTTTAAATTTATTTGCTCTTATCTGCAGTTTAACTGTGAGGTCGCCAATACAGGCACTTAAATCTCATTCTCTACCACTATGACAAGTTACCTGGACCCATTATCAGAAGAGGACAGGAGCACAGCATATTTAAGCATCTCAGCATAACACAACCATAATGCATCACATTAATTGCTGGACAGTGATGTAATTACAAAGTACAGATACCGTAGGATACAGTAAGCACTGGTAGGTCCTGAGGAATCAGACCTGCCACCACTATGCTGTATTGTAAAGGGAATGCTTTAGCTTACTGTATATGAAAGGGGCGATCCTTGCAGATAAATCAGATACAAATGCATAAATGATTAAATAGTAAAGATTACGCCATGGGTCCTCTGGGGGCAACCTTGGTGAGGTTTTGTAGTAGCACCAGTGCAACGCATAATTAGCTGCTGTAATAACCCCACATACTAAACGATTACTTAATGTATCTGAGTAGATAAGCAGTTTATTGAATCAGGTATATGCATCTAACTTTCCCACTGTAATTGGACGTTGTGATGAATGGCATAGCGGGCCTAATGTGGCAGTCGACTTTCATCTCGGCCCTCTGGCTCTCTCTGGCTATTATCTCCCTCCCATGAGGATACATTGTGTCTGGGCCTTTGTTGGCTCTGCGCACTGGAGTGAAGGACCTAATCTATTTATCACAGGGACTGCGTGACCACCCAGCCAGGCTGCCGTACCAGATCACACCAGGTTCCCCTAAGTTTTTCTTCAAGGCAAGGAGGACCCATCTATGGTAGATGCAGTTTCACACCTTTCAAACACAGATGTCTGTCAAACTCTTGCGAAGATAAGAGTTCCTGCATTTCTACATACACACATCCTGTATACAGTATATATGCGCACACACTGTATATAGGACGGATGCTGCAATAGCGTCTCACAGTAGTCCTTTTGTTGCTTGTACTTTCAGTATTGTCAAACATATACTGTAAATATAACTGTTCTGACTTTATGTATTTAAAGGTGGCAGAGGGCACCTTAAGTAAATATGGTAATTCTGCTGAAACTGCATGAGTTCACATTCCAACAATGTCAAATGTGGCAGGTGAATCGCATCATCAGAGCTTGAATGCCTCTTTTTAAAATGGCCTCAATGTGAAGAGGGCTTTTATTTGGTGTTCATTACACAGCTTGCATAGAGAGATTGGCTTTTGGGTTTAGACAGCCGTTTCTATGGTAACGTGCCCCAGGCCAGGTAGAGGTGAGAACCACAGTGTACTTTGCCTTGAGCGGATGTTCAGAACTGGAGGACCCTTCTGGATTCATCTTCTGTGAATAACACCCCCCTTATACATACTGATCGACAGGTGAAAGCCGGCAGTGTGTTGTGTGTCACAACACATTGTTTATAACCTGGCAAGTTTCAGGGCTTCACTGAATTTATTCAGATTTCTTTTCTCCCTATACGGCTTGTATAACAGCAAGACACGCTCTGAGCCTAAGAGTATAGAAGCCTATCAGCGATCTCGTGACAAGGGAGCTCAATTCCACTCCTCAGTGTTTGTTTACCCAAGTGTAGCATGAAATCCTATCGGTTCACATGGGAATGGGCCTGGCCATTCCCAACACTTGGCGAGTGGTCATGCGGGCGCTCTAATGGAAATCAGAGAACCTAACTGGGAGCAGTAAGCATTGATTTTTCTGTGACAGCACAGACTGTCTCACTAAGTGATCAGGTATGATTTCCATGGTACAAACAGTACAGTATTTGTACTTTAATGAAAGTGCCGTCTCTAGCGCTGACAATCCTTGATAATAGAGAAATATGAAAATTAATCTTCTGAGCCTGGCCTGCACGAAGAAATGTGTGAATAAGTCACAGCAGATTGTTTGTCTGACTTGGTGTGTGTGTGTGTGTGTGTGTGTGTGTGTGTCGCGCTAGCTGGGAAGTGTTGAGGTTCCTGGTGTCCAACCTACGCTGGTGGATGGAGGAGTACCAGTTTGACGGCTTTAGGTTTGATGGCGTGACCTCCATGCTATATCACCACCATGGGATCGGTAAGGAGTGTCTCTGTACACATTTATCACACTGTACCTTTCATATAAATGGAGAAAATAGAATGTAGCCACCTACTTGTGTTTATCACAATATAAGAGGTTATTTTATGTGTGTGTGTGTGTGTGTGTGTGTGTGTGTGTGTGTGTGTGTGTGTTCTCAGGTACTGGTTTCTCAGGCGACTACAGCGAGTATTTTGGCCTCCAGGTGGACGAAGACGCTTTGGTTTACCTGATGCTTGCCAATCACATTGCACACACTATCTATCCTGACTGCATCACCATCGCAGAGGCAAGACACACACACACACATACTCGCACATATACAGTCACGCTACTTGACATTCATTTACTACCCAGTGACATTGCTCACGGCTATGATTAATGGCCATACTTATTAGTGGTTTATAGCTCACTAAAGATTTCATTAGTATAATTAAGAAATAATGCAACGGCAAATGGGATGCCATTATCGTCCAGTCTGCAGACAGAGGTTTTCTTCCTGCAGCGAGACACACAGCCTGACTACTGCCAGAGACACCTATACAGGGGTACAGTGGAGAGACTGTAGTCTGACGCTGTGTTGTGTCCCACTAGGATGTGTCGGGGATGCCTGCGCTCTGCAGGGCTGTGACAGAAGGCGGGCTTGGTTTCGATTACCGTCTGGCTATGGCAATTCCAGACAAATGGATCCAGGTGAGATGTGTTGACGTATGTTCCGGTCACATCCCACATTCACACTTTAGATGTCCTCTCGCGTCTCATCACTTTCTAGTCAGCTTTGACTACCTCTTAAATGATTGTTAGTTTAAACTGACTATTTGCTACAAATGGAGGGACTTCTGACAGCATGTTGCTATCAGCGCTGCTGGATATGATGTCAGCCAAGAAGCGCTGTAGATGGAGGGGTAGGGAGTAGTGCCAGCCACCCAGCGCTCAAGGTGTTCTTGTCCTTGTCAGTGAGTTGTAAGCATAACATGGTACATTTGTACATAGTTTAATGTAAACATCTAAACTCTGCCTGAACCATTCATTTGTTTTGTGGCAAGAAAAGCTCATCAGCAGCTTGATCCATTGGACGCCACATGTGTGCTGGCAGCTGTAGGAAAACAGCAATTTGAGTTTATCTCTGGTGGGCTTATATCTGAACAGCCCTGAGCAAAACTGTTAGTTCTTGAACCTGAAACTGATCTTGTAGGCTGCTTGTAGGTACTGTATTCTGTATTACTATTGTTCTCACTGTGATAATGCAAATATTACATAAATAAAAAATAACATAATAATGATAATAATAATGAATAAGAATGAATGTTCACCGAAGAAACTGGTGTGTTTAAAAGTAACTGAACTTAGTGTTCTGTTTTCCTTGACAAAACCATGGCAAATAACTCGAGCCTGACCCACCAAGTAGAAATGGAAGACTAGTTATAGTGTTTTCCTTGATTCAAAGCTACAGTAGGTGAACTTTCAATGTTAGGAAACTTTCAGTTAAACTTGTGTTATCTTAAATCAACGGGATCCCTGATTTTTCCGTGTAATTTTCTGCTTCTCTGCGTCAGAGCACCCCAGACAACATCAAATATGGACATATATTGTACTGCAAAGGTTGTCTTCCACAAACTCGGCTACAATAAAATGATAACATGAAGTGTGTTTTTCTTACCTGCATTTAGTTAGGATTTTGAAAGTTAATTTATTTTCAACAAAATGTCTTGCTACATTGCAAAACATGTCTAATGTTGTCCTTTGGGGCAAAACAATATATTTTATTTTTTGTTCATTAATATTCACTGTATACATATCCGATTAACTAAAGTTTGAAGTGGGTATGTGAGATGTTTCATTGTTATTTGTTAAGTTAATATTTAATTCAGTACAGTTTTGCTTCATGACCTGCAGTAGGTTAAAAAGATCCCTTTTGAACAAACATTACAAAATGTTATTCATTAGAGATGAAGTTGTTTTTAGATCATATATTATAAATCCATTTTGAAAGGATGTATGTTTTCTTTACACACAAAATGATAGAAGCCAGAAAGCTTTGTGGTACATGAAGGCCATCTAGTCACTAGTCTAGGTTGAAATACTTTTACTGATGCTTTCTTCTTAAGTGGAGGCAATTCAATAGCTTGACAGCCACCTCAACATTTCACTTTGCTTCATTATTCAGTCTGAAATGTCTGTCCTTGGGACAGCTTTATATGATGCCAAAGGAGTTTATTTTTCAGATTGAATTCTGTGTGTGTGTGTGTGTGTGTGTGTGTGTGTGTGTGGGTGGGTATTTTGTTCTCTTCCCAACCAGTCCTTCAATGACCAACAAACTTTGCTCTAACAAACATATACATTATATGCATACATCTAAATAAACTTAATAGCTAATTGTAAAGCATGTATAAATGAAACTTCACAGTGCTAATAAGAAGTCATAATTTTCTGTTTGCTTGTGTGTTTATTTTCAATTTAGCTGTCCAGAATGTAATTAATCCATTGTGTTTTATTAAGCCACTGGGGGTATAGCTATGCAAAGGAGGGTCACCGGTACACCATAAAGAACAATGTAGACTAAGGGAGCATTCAGTCGATACCTTTTGCAGCTTAAGGCGCATCGATGGCTGCTGTGTTCATGCTGTTGAGACCAAAACGTGTCCATGCTGTTGATTGGTCCACAGTGAATTACGTAGGACACTGTGTGCTTTCTCGTGGGCGTTCTGTACAAAAGTTAAGGGTTTTTCAGCTTTGACTTGAGTCTAAAAAAGCAAGGTAAGTGGCCTGTGGACTACAGGAGCACCTCTTCACTCCGCAGAAGCACATTGGCCCCATAGACAAAAATGGAGAGAAGCACACTTTAGCAAGTTGCCTGAATGGCCCCTAGTGTGTGTATGTGCATACACAGTACATGTGTGCAATTCTTGAGCTTTCAGTACACATCTAAAACAAAGATTTTTAAATAGTTCTGTGTATTTTGTAGTGAGAGAAAAACTACCAAAAATGCTATATATTTTGTGGTATTTACAAAAAGAACAACTATAAGCTATCTAGTTTTATATAGACTAACAATTGGTTAACCTAACCACATTTGCTGGAATGAAAAAACAAGTCTGAACCCTCGGGTTCCCTTTAAGATTTCTCATTTTAAAGGGAACCCCCTCAAGATGAGAAGTATTGTTCCTCAGGACACACAGGTATTGTAATCAGATAATGAAGGTATAGTACAATTGCAAGTATATACCTAATACAATAATACATATTGTAGTTACCACTTCAGGTGGCACTAATAAAATGTGTTTTATATTATATTTCAAAGGGATATACAACATAAGATTGCTATCAGCCCCTCCCTGATATATGCTACAAATAATTATGCTTGTTTACTTTATCTAGACACTGTGTTCTGTTCCATTTACTTTTAAGAGGATATTGGTGGTATAGACTACTCTGCTGTGGTTTCATATTTGCCTTGGTTACTGGAGAATTTAGATAAACAGAATCTACCTGAGAGCAGTACACAATTAATAATTCATAGCCCCCCTCCCATTCCCAACCACCAGTGCTACCAGCAGAGTGTATTCATAACCGCTCCCTCCATTTATCTCCAGTGTGTGCTGAGGGTTTTATCAATTCTGCAAATATTCCTCTGGGAGAGCAGACAGCGTGGCCTCTCTGGGAATAGTGTGTCTGTCGCGTCAGGCTGTGCTGGATGTGTGTGAATCCATGCTCCTTGTGTCTGTACAGTATGCCTGAGGGGCATGTTGCCGTGTCAACATGGTTATTTGCCAAGGGTTATGTTTGCATTTGTTATTTGTTTTTGTTATTATTAATAATATTCATTACTGGAGAGATGCAGAAGGCCTGGATATACAGTAGACTATCTAATAACTGTTGTGATTTGAATTATATGGAAAAGGAAACGAAAAGCTGCATAATGTACATATATACAATATATTAGTATGACTGCAGTATCGTGTGCAGTGTTCTGCAAAACTTCCTGATAAGAAACTAGAGTGTGACCTCAGCACAGCACGGATCCACTCTCGATGTTTTTTTTTTTTTTTTTGTGTGTCTCTCGATGGGGGAAGTTTATGCATCGTTAATCAAGTCCATGTCTCACAGCAGTGGGTTGTGCTCAGTAGCTCAGAGAGAGAGAGAGGGCGAGCGAAAGAGTGAGAAAGAGAGAGAGTCCCAGACTTGACCTTCCTTAGCGTTGCTAACTCTCGCTGTGCGCCTAGCTAGCAGACTCGTCCGCGGTTACCCCAGGTTTCACAGGATTAGATCTTAGGCACCCCTCTGGAGAGATTGTTGCTGCTGTTACTTTTCAAACAATATTGCTTGCAATGCAATATTCATTTAGCTGGTTCCTCTTGCTTGCAGTCTTTTATAGAATAAATAGTGTTCGCTTCTCCCCCGTGGAGAGCCCTGCCATGTGATTCAGAAGCATAGAGGAAAGCGAGTGAGCAGATATATATTTTCATGTGCCTCTGTGCAGGGAGGGAGGCGTTGGATATATATTTTCATGTACCTCTGTGCAGGGAGGGAGGCGTTGGATATATATTTTCATGTACCTCTGTGCAGGGAGGGAGTTGTTGGTGTTCTTTTGAACATGGCTTGCTCTACCCAGTGGACTACCCTTTTCTCAGGGGGTGTCAAATCAGCGGGATTTGAATTTGGAAACAGTGACGTATTGCGCAGCATGTATTTCTCAGTCAGTGTGAGACGGGGGAAGAAGCACAAATGCACACAAAGAAATCAGCTTTGCGTTTGTGTGTGTGTGTGTGTGCGCGTTTGTGTGTGTGTGTGTGTGTGTGTCTCCCTCCTGGTTCCTTGAGCTCAGCTTCACTCTGGGTTTTGTTCTCAGCATGACAGATTGATATGATGTTGGTTGAAGAAAAAAAAAGGACAACAGGCTGTGGAAAATTAAGATATCCTAATGAGAGGACCAGATAAGGCGCACAGCACAAGTTTGGATGATTCAATCTGATTACGGCCATAAAATGCTGTCACTCCTAATGGATAATGTTACAAAAGCCTGCTAATTTAACAAGCACCCTTCCCTCCAGCTACAATAGATTGAGATGTAATTGAAACAATTACAGGCGTAGGAGGCAGACGGCTAGCTGGGCTCAGTGAGGATAAGACGAGAAAAGACAGAGTTCTCAAGCAGCCTATGTACCCTCGCCACCCGCCACCCCCAGTTTAAACCTTAACTTCTTTCCAATCAGAAACCCAGTTTTTGGGTTCAGTCTCTAGGTTGTTTGTAATTGAAACATAATATGAGCCCACACAGTTCTGTTAGCAGCAAAGGAAAGAAACATTTTTCTTGTTGACACTTGGTTGTGTTCATCACTAGAAGCACAAACCTTATACAGGCTCAAAATGAGGTTGAACCTTTGCTACAGTAGCATTGAGACCAGCACAGCATGTTACATTAAAGTGATATTGAACTTTAATAAAAGTCTACAGAAAAATGCAAATCCACACGCTGACATTCACTGCGAAATATTTCATTTGGTCACTTTACTTAATAAACTGCATTTTTAATGAGACCCATTGTTTATCAACAATATGTCATGCCAGCTAAATTGTTTCCTGCAATACGTTTTCCTTACGAAGTTCCTCTTGTCAAATGTGTCTATGAAACTTGGACCAATATCATACTGTATAGCTGAGATACAAGAGAATCCTGTGCAGGTATTTGGTATATTAAACAAGCGACCAAATTGAATAGTCCTGAATCTGTACATCAGTGTATGTTTCGCACTATATATTTTCTGATGGATATATTGTGGCACGGAATCTATTGTATAGTCATGGGCTTTTTCTAAAGTTAAATATGTATGCTTTGCAACTAGACTACAAGAGGCACCTGCTTCCATTCCCCTCCCTCACCCCCGTCTCGCCTCCACTAACTGCAGTATTTCAGCTTCATCCTGCTTTATTCTATTAGCTAATTGCACATCCAGGCCTTCCGTGTGCAGTGTTAACTGGCAGTGTAGGATTTAGACAGCAGGCTTCTTCACTTAAGCTTATTAGAGGGAAACAGTAAGGTGTTTCAGCAGAGCTAAGCATCAGGCAAAGACATTTTCGTGGGTGGAAAGGTTGTTAATTTCCAAATTGGCGACAATGCGCACATTGCAAGTTATAATCTTGATTTGTGAGATCACTAAGACCTTCTATATGTGTCAAGAGTTGATGTCCCCATGGCAACACTATGTACCACAGTTCCTACAGTATACTGTAGCGTTTGTTAAGAGGAAGCGATGGGATGACCAGGCCAGGCCTCCGAGGAGGGTTGTGCAGAGACCCGGGAGTCACTCAGCCATGTCCATCGACAAAAATGAGATTACCTCGTCCTGCGATGCTGTTACCCCCCCCCCCCCACGTCTCTGTCCTAATTAATCCAAGCACTCTGGTTGGCTGCTGACAGCAGGCTTGTGAAGTAAGATTTGTGCTCTGCTCATTACCATTGATGAAGTGCGGTGTCAGTGTTGGCAGTTCAGCGTGGCAGGTCGGGCGGATGTGGGTGAGCTGGTGGCAGCCCAGTCCACCGCCCAGTCACTCCTGTCTCTGCGTCCAACACTTCCAGGCACAGATTAATTGCTCCCAGGCCACATTTGTTGTTGAATAGAATCGTAATGGTTCATGAAAGCGCAGAGCGTCTGATTGTATGCGAATGAGGGGGCGGCTATCAAAACCTCTCGGGAGTAAATTCCTCACTTGTTTAGCTCTTCTTCTTTTTTTTGGGAGCTGATCACAAAATAAAACTGCATCTAGAGAATTAATTTCTTCTCTGCTTTTATTGCAGTCTAACAGCAGCTACAACAGATAGTCACAGTATGAAAACAAAACATTGTTTTAGACAAAAAACGCTAATAATACATATCTACCCATGTCGTTGCCATTTCCTATTAAATGTTTTACTGGACATTTATAACATTTAAGATGCTCTTATAAACAGCGGCTTACAGTCAGTACATTTTGTCAACAGATCATACACCAGTGGTTGTGTAACCAAAATGCTGTTAGGGGAATGGCAGCAGAATTTCATCAGGGCTCACTTGGTTAGAGTTGAATCAAACCTTGTTTTGCATGAAAATGAAATGTACTAAATGATGAATAATGACAGTATTCAGTTCAAATCCGTTGATGGTAACATGTGAAAACCAGTAAATGCGTAGACTAACTAAAGCTGGGCCTGCTTGAAAATCACAGGGTGAGCGGGGATGGGCTGTTTAAGGATGTGACCGGAAAGGGTAAGTGCTTGGCTGAGGCTATCCGGCAGCGTTGCTAGTGATTAATATGGCCACACAGGCTGAGAGAGGAGACGCGAATGTGGACAGACGGAGATATAGACCAGGGGAGGCTCGCTTTAGATAGACCAGCCAGTTCATCTCCGACATTGATCGGCACAATTTACTCTCTTTACTCTGAAGATTATGGCCTTGTAGAGTAATATAAAGGTTTCCTGACATGTCAATCACCTGTCATGGCCAATTCCACTGAGCAGGCTTCAGCCTGTCACAGAGACGGGCCCGTCCAACTCCCCTGCTTGTGAGACTGCCGGCATGTCTCTCACCGACTATTCTGAGATTGTACTTCAGGAAAACCTAGGGTGTTTAGGGTTGTTCATCACCCCCCAATTTACTCGTGACTGATACTGTGGTCTTCTTTCCAGCCTGGCTGCCTTATTAAAACGTTCCCATAACCTCTACGGTGTACATGGTCAACTCAGCTATGTTCTTTTCTCCCACTGCCCGTGTGGTCTTGTGTGATTAGGCACCCGGTCTGATTGCGGCGATAGACCGGCGCCGCGTGGGCAGATGCACTTGCGATGCATTTGTCAGATGCTTGCTCCTCCTCCTGGGCCTGTGCACATGACCCCTGGGCAGGACGTGTGAGAGTAGGCAGGCCAGAGGCAAGGCATCGATTCCTGGCTTGGATTTATTGTTGAATCCCCTCCATTCGGAAGAGAGGCTCTGACCTTGCCCATCTCAGGTGGGAAAGGCAGGCGCCTCACTACCCATGGGCCATAGGGAAGTTATTAAAAACTCTATTACAGCCATTCAAAGATAGACATAACTCAGATAGATAGACTGGTACGGATATAGGGATGTCAAAACAGAGATTGATCTGAGAAGAAGTTCAACCAATAGAAAAGTTGTGAGAGGCAGAAGAAGTCCACACTGTAGAACCAGAACACCATGCTAAGCTTCAGCCATCAATCAGACTTAAAATGGAGCCATCAGATAGGAATCTGTCATTCCTGGGTCTGTTTTTCCTTGTCATTGGGCAGATCCTAAAGGAGTTTAAGGATGAGGACTGGAACATGGGCAACATTGTCCACACATTGACCAACAGGCGCTATGGAGAGAACTGCATTGCTTATGCGGAGAGCCATGACCAAGTAAGTCCGTCTCCACAAAATCTCCATATTGTACCACAGGTGTTATCTGGCTTTCACTAATGGAGAACTCCTTACCTCTGCCAGGCTCTAGTTGGAGACAAGACCCTGGCGTTCTGGCTTATGGACAAGGAAATGTACACCAATATGAGCTCCCTGATTCCCATGTCGCCCATTATCGACCGCGGCATCCAGCTGCATAAGATGATCCGCCTCCTCACCCACAGCTTGGGTGGAGAGGGCTACCTTAACTTCATAGGTGAGTTCACATTCAGTCCAGAGTTCAGTTGCTTCGATTTTATGGGGTTCCGTTGCAAAAGATTTTAAGCATTGAACCACTTCTTTTTAATGGCCAATGAGCATTTTTGCCCCTAAAATGATTGTTTTTAGTATGTATTGTATGCAGGAACCTACTACTTTACTGGAAAAGATGCACCTGAGCCAATGCTAAATGTATCCTTAATATGGTGATCTGTATTGCATATTTCAAGGTGAATTGAAATATGTAGAATAACAATGATTTTGTTACTAATGCCATAGGCATCCATTAGCTATTAGTGAGTCAGATGCTATGTGCGAATATCTGCTCTGGTTGATAGACCCTGCCTTGATATAAGTTGATAACTTTTGCAGCCGCCACAAAAGTTTTGACCGGCATATGATTGGTCGAGCGAATCCCTCTAGCACGTCTGTCACATGAATGCGTACACACAGCTGCACAGGATTGTCAGTGGCGCTTTGCAATAAACGTAGACCAAAGGGCTCCAGAGAGAGGGAGCAGAGGAGGAGTGGCGTGGGTTTTTGGGTTGTTGATTTTCAAAATCAACAAAAATACTATTTTTCTTTTTTTAAGGACTCAGCCTGTGTTCCATCAGCCCCATGTTCCCTCAGCACCTATTAATTTCCCCTCCCATCCAAATAATCCTTATGTTCTTATTTCCATCTGAAATAGGTCCTGCAGTATGTTCCCTCAGGCTTATTTTCACTCATCCCCATGTTCCTTGAGCATCAGAGCTGGCCCTCTTATAATGTGCACTGTACTCCACACACAGTTTTGTTTTGCTTTTCAACCTCACCTTGGACACCTGTTGAAAGATCTACCCTTTTGGGCTATTAGCATAATAATAGTCCTTTTTCTCTAATTTGCATGACAGTAGCGAGTGTTACTTTCAATTCCAGCCTGGAAGCTGTGCTTCCATGTCATTCAACTTCAGCTTGTTTGTGGACATGGCCTGGGGATTACAACAGATAACAGTTATTCACTTATCCATTCCCCATGACAAGACTTTCACCAAAGTATTGTTGTGTTACAGTACATGAATCTGTTCTAAAGTTATTCACCTTTTTTATATACTGTAGGCCATGCCCCCTTTAGGCAAGTTTGGCATAACAGAGAGGGGTGAAAACACTTCCTTATTGGCGGAAGTACTGTTCTGAGGGAACATAGCGTTGAGTGAACATACAGTATGTGTTTATTTATTCTTTTGGATCTTTTAAAGTGCATCTTAGGAATATTTTAAAATAGAGTAAATGAGATATATATATATATAATATATATAAAAATATAGAATTAGAAGTCACGATCCAACACAATCAGACATTTAGCCTAGAATTTTACCTAAGTATTGTATACAAATAATGTGTCTCTCTATAACATTGTATGTACACTCTTTAGCTTGTGACCAAAATGAGCTGAGTGGTTGTTTTGGATTGAAACACAGAGTACATGCTTCTCTGTACTCTCATCCACCAGAGGTCTTAGACTGATCCAGAGGTCACAGACTGATCTTAACTATTGAGCTCACAGAGATGAGGGGAGCACATTCTGGTTGAATGCAGTGTTTGTTCCTGTACGTTTTAGCAATGCCATTTCTGTGGATGAGGAAACATTTATGTGAAGCAGAGTTTTTGTATTTGTGCTGTAAGTTGTTTTTTTCC
>JAODUG010000005.1:758383-773460 GCA_027564795.1 Aphredoderus sayanus | reverse complement strand
AATTAGGTTTAGCGCCCTCTATCTGCCACAAAGAGCTAGTGATTTGGGTCATTTTGACCCGGAGGACATTACGAGGGATATTAGAAGCTGGATTCTGTGTTTTTAGAGCTGCAGACTTTTATGATTTAAGATTAACATAACATCCCTTCTTTATAGATTTTAAAATGGTTTGCAGAAATGTGCGCAGGTACAAAGCACATCCATGATAAACGGGTGTTACACAGAGATCTGAAGTCCAAGGTAATCTCTAACAGTCTTCTTTTCGTTAACAGAAAACCGTTTCATACATTTCAACAATGCAGGAATACATTTACACTAAATACATAAGTCTAATAATTCATTATAATTTAACAGAAAAGAAAACATTAGAAACAATTATTTTTCAGTCAACTGGCTCAAGGCTTACTGTATAGCTGGATTTTGATTGCAGCAATAGGAATGCTATAATACATAAAGTGTATTATAGTGTTTTTTTTAAACATTTTGACATAATTTGCTCCCTTGCTTAGAATATATTCCTTACTCATGATGGATCAGTCAAGCTTGGAGACTTTGGTTCAGCGTGCATTCTGAACAGGTACAGCCACAGTAAATAATTTTTTATTTTATTTTATTTTTTATAAATTCTATAGGCAATATTGTTTCTCTTTACATTTTCTCCTGCAGCTCAAAAGCCCATGCTTATTCATATGTTGGGACACCATACTACGTTTCTCCAGAGATCTGGGACAATAAGCCTTATAACAATAAGAGGTATAGTATGATCTTGTCAGATCAGTTGTGTTTCATACATATTCAACATATACAACATATTTTAACACAATAGTTCTGTACATATCCTAGTGTACACTGTTCGCCTCCTTTCTCTGTCTGTCTGTGCAAAAATGTTCTGTTAAAGAGGATAAAAAGAGGCATGTCATTTTGATGTTTTGATTTAGCTGAGTTATGACTAATGTCTGGGCTGAATGAATAAGCTACTGTGTATTTCTGTCTGTTGCAGTGATGTCTGGTCATTGGGCTGTGTCCTCTACGAGCTCTGTACCCTTCGCCACCCGGTATTCCCCCTTAACTGTCCTTATGCCACGAGTACATTGCTTGTGCTGGCATCTTACTGCACAGTGAGAGTTTCTGCAAGCTATTGTTATGAGAGGAGCCCAAGCTGTCTTCAGCTGACTATAATTATGGGCTGTGTATGTTTTGCGGCTCAGAAGTTAAAGTGGGGTTTGGGGTTTGTTCATGTCCATCTCAAGTTCCAGGCATCGAGCTGGAAGACTCTTATTCTGAAGGTGTGCAGAGGGGCATATCCTCCCCTTCCCAGCCACCTGCCCTACGAGCTGCACTATTTGATCAAACAGATGTTTAAGACCAACCCCAGGGACCGGCCATCTCTCCACACCATTCTCACCTCTCACCGGATATCCAAACTCCTGCATGGATATATTAGCTTAGGCACCTCCCAGGTAGTGTTGCACTATGATAAAACTATCATTGAAATAGTGTCCCATCCAGGCATGCACTGCTCCACCTTGTGGTGTCGGTTGATTGGTGAAACTACGTAGAATTAGGAAACGGTCCTATAGAGACTGTTGTGTGTTATTGTGGCATTTTCCTAAACATGACACAATTGTAACTTTGCGCTGGATACTGGGTCTTGACCCTGCGTGAGTTTGACCCTTGATCCGCTGGATGTTAGAGCAGATGGTTGGCTAGCGTGGGTTGTGGTCTGAATGTACTGTGGCTCTCTCCTAGGCAGGGGTTGAGGCGGGGGAACGGGATGGGAGGCGAACGGGTAGGTGGAGAAAACAAGAGGGGGAGAAGGTGGCTTCTCTTCTAGGAGAGAAGAGTTTGATCGCCACATCAACATTTGAAGGTAATAGTCTACATTACCACAACTTTCACACATAGCCACACACCAATCTACAATATCTAAATCTGTGTTGTGTTCATTATTGAAGCTATGATGATATAAATCACTTTAATGCAAATTTGACATTCTCACTCGGAATAATTGACAATCCAAGTAATTTATTTGTTCTTCAGAATAATCTTTCTCAATTCAATCTCATCAGTCATTGCTATAAATGAAGGTTAGCAATACGTGGGAACCGTTGGGGTGTAGACTGCATTAAATTCAAGTTTTTGAACTATCATCCCACAGTAAAGAAAGCAACAATTTACATGGCCATTGGCGTGAAAAAACTCCATTTGCTCTGCCCTAGGAATGGAACGACATGAGTCCCACCAGGAAACGTCGCGAAAGCAGTGGGCAGCTGTCCCATCGGACACGGTGGTCCAGCTGATGGCCAACGCCAGCCTCCTCTCTGACAGCATGTTATCCACTGGCCAGACACATACAGGTCCCAACAATAAAACTACCACATTCATTGTCACGGTTCTTTGAGCTATTTTACGCACTTTCAACTATTTAACGTGAATTGAAATTATGAAGCCATAATTCAGTCCCATTTTTGATTCTTTATCCACTATAGTTTATACTTTATTTAGAGTTATACAGAAAAATAGGGGAGTCAGGGTTGAGGGATAGAAAGGAGGTTAACTGATGAATGCAAGCATGAAATGGTGGGATTTCAGAGCCTGTTTGAATGATGGCAGAGTGCTTGTTTGTCGGATCTGTGTAAGGAGGGAATTCCAGAGGCTGGCTCCGGCAACAGAGAAGACCCTGTCGCCCCAGGTCTGGATTTTGGTCCTGGTGGTTTTTAAAGTGGTAACGACTACAGGCCTGAGGCAATGGGTATGGCTGTGGTGTGGGAGGAGGTTTGAGCGGTACAGAGGGGCCAGGTTATTAATGACTTTGAAGGTGGTGAGAAGTAGTTTGAATTGAATCCTATATTTGACCGGGAGCTAGTGTGGGTTGTGTATGACAGGGGTGATATCGTCTCTGTAGCTGGGTGGAGGTGAGCATGCGAGCGTCAGAAGTCCGGACATATTGACGTCTGTTGAGAATTGTGGTAGGTGAACCATAGCGGATGCTGTGACAGTAGTCGAGACTGCAGCGTACGAGGGCATGGGTGAGTGTTTCTGCAGTGGGGAATGTTCTTGAGGTGGTAAATTCCGTTTTTTGTGGACTCGACTTGACTCCACCGTTCTGGGTGGAGTCGGTGACGATGTGGCTATCAAATAAACTGGAGTGATGGTTTTAGAGGAGAGGTAGAGCAGAGTGTCGGCGAAGCAGTGGAAATGGAAGCCGTGTCCAGGATCTGTCCAAGAGGAAGGTTGTAAAGGATGAAGAGGTGGGGACCTAGCACTGAGCCCTGGGGAACACCATGGGTGACTGGGGCGGTGGAGGATTTGCAGTTGTTCATGGTATTGATGTCTGCTGGAAACATAGGAGTTAAGCCAGGAGAGGGCAGTGCTGGTTATGCAGAGAAAGCACTGGAGGTGTGTGAGGAGGATGTAGTGTATGATGGTGTCGAAGGTGGCCCTGAGGTCAATGATGAATGAGGAAGCCAGAGTCAGCAGAGAGAAGTGTGTCCTCGGTAATTTTTTGCGGGGAGGTTTCTGTGCTGTGTTTGAAGCGGAGGCCTTATTTGAAAGGTTCTTAACCCTCATGATGTCCTTCGGGTCAAAATCCATATATAAGGCGCTAAACCTAATTCTACAACTTACACACACATATGATGTGCACTGCTGGCACAACAAGGTGTGTGTTTGAAACCGGAGGACAACAGGAGGGTTAAAAGGCACAAAAAAATAAACAAAATATAAAGAAATAAACACAGCAATGACAATTTAAAAAACACACAAAATCATACACAATCAGATTGCGCCCTCTGGTGGCATAATTCTATATAATTAAGAACAACAGGGGGGTTAAAGGTCATTGGAGTTCAGGTAGGATTTGATTTAAGCATTATTGCATGCAGTTAGGGTTATCTAACTAATTTATAAGGTGATCTGCTCATTGGCTAAGGAAAGCCGGTTTGTTTGTTACACCAGATCAGGTTTTTTGTTCTAATATGTATTCTCAGGGGACCAGAAGCCAGTTGGGTTACAGGAGAGAAGACCAAGAAGACAATGGGACAAAAATCCATCTGAGAGGGTCATGAGTCTACTGGAGAAGGCTGACCTCAGCACAGCTTTCAAAACGTATTCAATAAACAGAGACGGTCAGTCAAAGCACTTGAATGGTACATTCCTCGACTGCCCCCAGAATCCACCCCAGTTCTCTATACCCAACAGTGCATGTAAATGTTGCATGTAACTTCAATCTTTTTTTAAGCACAATATCACAGACTGACATGTCTTTGTCGTCCAGGTTCAGGTGACAACCCCTTGTTGGGGCCCCTCTTCCAGGCACAGGGTGATGACACAGACGGCCCCAAAGAGGAAGTGTTGGTAGATAAGGACAGGCTAGAGCCACGCTCTGATGATGACGACACGTAAGTACAAAACAGGACATGGCTACGTGCTAGGACAGTGGTTCTCAACCTGTGGCCCCTTGGTGCTCAGGAAGAAGTGGTTTGTAGTTTAACCTCTGGCCCCCTTCCTTATGCACACATGCACTGTGCATGCACTGCCCAACACAGACTGGCCAAGTTCTAAACATTTTATTTTATCTACTTTTTCTAAAGATTATTATTATTACAACAAATGTCTTTTAAATCATCTTGCGGCCCCCTGAAGAACAATGAGAGTAATTACGGTGTGCAGCATATTCTGAATAAAATGCGCACATGCAATTTATGTGTAAATAATAGAGGATCACACAAAACACATTTATATCAACTGAAAAATCCCTTTTGTTTTCAGGGATTTTGAAGAGGAGTCTCCATATAATTGGGTTGATGAACTTGAGAAGAGGATTTTGCATTCATGATGTAGATTTCGTCAGGGAACATTAGCAGTCAACTGTTATTTATTTAAATTAACTTACAAATATGAAGAGAGACAATGTGGAGGACCAACTTTTATTACACGTTTGCTTGGTTGAATCACGATTTTTAATGAAAGAATGACTTTTGTGAAATAGATTTGTGTATTTTGTTGCCAGCAGTGTTTGAATTTTCTTTGTGCAGCCTAATGACTTTGTTTCGGTTAGAAATGACAACAACACCATAGCAACACCACTTGCCATTCTGAGGCTGTGCTGTGTAGGACTTGTGGGTTTAGCTTGTTGGTCAAAGCAGGAAGTCATATGGTCTCCCTGGAGTTAGGGTGGTTTTATCGCCATCCCCAGCACCCAAACACAGACCTTTTGATGTTCGCTTCCTCTCGTCAGCTAGACTGTTCCATGTTGGGGATTTCTTACTGCTTTAATTTCTTTGTGTTTTACCGATAGATCTTCTGGTGGTTGTTTTTTATGTGTCTGTAGTCTAAACACTGCTGCAGACAGGGTGTGTGTTGGCGCTTGTTTCTCCTAGAGGAAGTCTGTTATGCCAGATGATGCACCACTAGGTGGAGTTGAGGTCATTGGCGTTTGGTGTAGAAGCTTAATAGGAAACTGCACACTTATAATTATGGCACTGGAGCCTTCTGGTGCTTGTCTGTGAGGTTTGGTCAAAGTCAACAACAATGTGAATAGAGGGTGTAAATGGTGCTCAATTGTAAAGGTAATTTTTCTAAAAGTAATGTTGGAGACTGACATAATAGCTTGCCACATGTTGCAGCAATAAAAGCGCCCGAGCCTCGCCCCTGGCATTGTGCTATTAACAGGATATAGATATAACAGTACAGAGGCGTGTGTCAACAAAAGCCTTGCTGGTGCTGATTCACCAACGGTTTCTCCAGGGAACTGTTATCCTCCAGGCAACGTTGGCAGTGAGTGACATTTGAGCTGCTGACATTTGGTTCCAACACATATCTCACCATGAGTGCTTTACTAAGGAAGCCTGGGGGCTTCTGCTCATCGCTTATCTTAAAGACGCTAAATCCCCCTAGCATGCAAAAAATGTAGTGTTATGTTTCCTCTTGTATGTAAGTGCAGATAACATGAACACAACAACAGATACAGTGTCATACAATAAATCAGCAATTTAAGCTTTTGATTTTGTGTGTTTTTTAATTGTCATTGCTGTGTGTATTTATTTCTTTATTATTATTATTATTATTTTTGTGTGCCTTTTAACCCTCCTGTTTTCCTGGGGTTTAAAACACACACCTTGTTGTGCCAGCAGTGCACATCATATGTCTGTGTAAGCTGTAGAATTAGGTTTAGCGCCTTCTATCTGCCACAAAGAGATAGTGATATGGGACATTTGGCCCGAAGGACATCATGAGGTTTAATTATTGGGATTTGTGTGTGTGTGTGTGTGTGCATGTAAGGGGCAAGAATATGGGTGTCTAGATGTCAGGCTTATGGCTGTTTTAATTATTTTCAGATTGTAGAGCCAAGGGGAATATTTTGCATATTAGGTTGATGAAAGATGTCTATTGCAGCATTTTCTAGACCTTATAACCTCATGCAAATAGGTAACTGGCAGCTGTAACTTACTGGTGGAAAGAGAGACAGAAATAAGTGATTTAAAAAATGTTGCTACTTAAATAAAGCATCTGCTTAAGAAACAAACCCAGTGTTAACCACAGATGTGAATTGAGCTGCATAACAGGAACTTTAAGTGCATGTGCAGCCTAGTGATGTACAGCTTTAACAGTTGAATTTGAAGATATCTACAGTATTTTCATCTGCATACAGTGTCACACCTTAACATTGTCACTTCGCTACACGCTTTTGCAGATTTACACCACTACGCCTACATAAGGTCAGGCTTACATATACGCCTCCAACACCAAAAGGAAACTATTTTCTTCAGGGAAAGTTGATGTGGGCAACCCCTACCCTCTCTTAAAAGGTGTCAAAATAAACAGTCTATGCTACTACACACTATTTTTCTCGCGTGCGTCTGTCTCGACGAGATGCCTGTTGTCGCGGCATGATTCCTGGCTGTTCCCAATTCATCTCAGGAAGAGCCCTGCAGATGCAACGTGACCCAGTGATCTTTGTCTGCATACCAGAGTATAGAAAATAAGTTTTACACCAAACGTCTTTCACAGTTGTGTTATTATGGTAGCCTATGAAGCTGTCATAAAAGAATTACCAAGATGTTATCTGTAAGATCTGCTTAGGTAGAAGATCACTGGTAGTTGGGAGTCCCTATGTAACCATAAATATGGGCTCGGTCATTGTTATTATTTTCAGCCCCTCACAGTGACCCTCCATTGTCTACTGCTAATGATTTGCAGGGCTATTACTAGACAATAGAGACAAGAAGGGTTTGTGGCGGAATAGGGCAATTCATCATCTAAATGTGAAAAGGGCAGGGACAGTTAAATTTGGATTGTGTGTTATGAGAAGTGGGACACATTACTCCATGCTAGTCTTTATGTCATTTGTAGATTTGTAGCCCTATTGTTTGGGGCTCAGACTAATGGCGGCATCCACTCTTGGCCAAGCCCTTGTATTCAGGATCCTCGTCTCTTTTGCCTTCCTTCCTCTTGCGCAATAATAGACAGATCAGTAGCGAATTTCATAATTTAAATTTAGTCACACTTCAAAGTAGTTTGAGGGGCAGGTAGCACACACAACACCCGGCCTATTAAGCTCTATGAATTACCAGGACCATTCTCTTTATGCTGTTTTGACTGTTTATGTAGTCTGTCCTTTCACCTCACTTGACATTCACTAATACAGTGGAAAGATGTGATGATCTTATCAGATCACTACTATCAGATGCGTCTCACACACACACCCACACACACTGCACGATATTACTACTTCACTGTATCGTCTGAAACTCTTTGCCATCTCTATCCTATCAATAAACCGATCAGTGTAAGGTGTATTCCACCTACCTCACACACATGCACTAAATGAGTATGCCAACACAAAGATTTCCAAAGAAAATTCCCTGGAGGCCACCTCATCTACTGTTCACATGCAACCTGACAGCAACAGCATGCAGGCATTAATGCATAAACCATGTGATTGCAGCCACGAAAATACTGTGAGGACTTTGTTGGTATTTTCCTAACACAATGTCTTCATGCTTTTGTGTGCATAGAAGAATGAAAACAGTGTATAACCAAAGCCTTGAGTATAAGCTGCAGCCTATATTACAGTATGTGGTGTACTGCTTGTATTATCTACAGCAGTGATATTCAACCCTGGTCCTGGGGACCCACTGCCCTGCTTGTTTTTGATGTATCCCTGCTCCAACACACCTGATTCAAATGAATAAGTTGTTATCAGGCTTCTGCACCACTGAGCTGCACTACAAAATATATAACATCTAGATGGACATCCTCTGAGATTTGTTTTTGAAGCAATCCCGTGCATTCTTGAATCGGGCACCTTCCAACCTTGAGGCATAGTGGGAATTGGCTGTAGCAACCCAGCAGTATACAAACAAGGATTCACTGAGGAGTAAACCGCAAACAAAAGCCAAAGCTGTGTGAGAGGGCTATAGGGTAAGAGGAAGGCACAGGCTGTGCAGCTCTGCCGAGACATGAGGAAATTGGAAGGCGACTGTTCTCATTCCTCTGCCGGCCATTATGTGTGCTTGTTGATTGTAATATGGGCATTTGTTTACAATTTGTTTGGCTAGCTTGTCCAGCTCTGACCCCCCTACCCACTAGTGTAAAATGTTATGGTATTTTAATTCCCGTAATAAATCCCATCCCCTCTGCCTGCCCATTTCCGACGTAAATTTACAGCTGTGGGAGCAGGACAGTGTTACGGATCTATGGTAGCTTGTTCTGACTTTTGTTGAGGGTCAAATACACTGTATGAATAATGGCTATAGGAGAAATGGATACTGTGAGGAGCACTCAAGAACCCCTGCAACCATCACCACCACCACCACCATCACCACCTCCACCATCCCCTAGAGCTCTGCCCCCCCCATTACCACCAGCCTTATGTCTGATGCTAAAACAGAGTCCAACAGAGGGGACAGTGACGTGGAAAGTGAATGAAATAGTTAATGTCACAAATCTTTCACCGTTCAAGTATAGTCTCTCAATTAAAGTCTTCCTTAGTGTATCTACAGTATCCGCTATGCTAGTCGTCAGGGAGATTACAGGTATAAACACATGTGTGTACCAGTCATTAGTTCCCAGCCCTGTGGACATTCTAGGGTGAGAGCGCTTCCCAGTAAAATCCCAAAAAGTATGTCCAAACAGAAAACGCCGTGCAGACATCTATCGCACCCTGTGGAACATTCAGAAACAAAACAAAAGGGAATGTGTCAAGCACCATAAACATGGAAGGGTTCATTTAACCCTCCCTGACCTGGCGCACTCGCCAGTAGCGGGCGCCAACCACAACACCGGGCATATGACATTCCACGGTTGGCTCCCTCGGCTGGTAGTCTGCTGAAATGCCGTACCTGAAAACGATGGGTATACGTGAACAGAAATACATACGCATGTCTGCCTGAATGTGAGAAAGTGTAGGTTTGTTTATTTTTTTGGGGGTGGGGTTGAATTCATAGGCTGGATAATGCTGAGCCTTTCCCAACTACAGTATGACTCATATTCTGATGTGCCCTTGACGACACCTTGATCTCATGCTGGGACCTGCATTCTGTGCTTTCCATGTGCTCACAAGGCACTTTACAAGTTGTACATACAAGCAGTGATGCACACCCCCTAACTGTAAGACAAAACCTGATTGTTCAGACCTTCTTGAGTTAAGAGACACTACATTTTCGATTAAACTAGTCTATCCTGTGAATTAGTTTGACCAGCACTTGAGTTTTAACAGCATCACACTCTCAAAGCACGGCTAGCGAGGATAAGAGTTCGTTTCCTACGACTACAGTATATATCAGGTTTTGTGGAACTACATCAACAGTCAGTGTGTGCTACAATCCCCTACTTATCTTTAAGAAGGGAGTGTTTTACCAGAACAGTTTATGATTTCTGTTTCATTTCAAAGCTGCTATGGGGCTCTGAGTGCTGATCTGGCCAAACAACTCCCCCAGGGCTTGGCAAGCCTTATTTGTGATAAGGCAAATCTAAGTCAGGACGGATTACATGTGACGTATTTGCTTGGTTATGTATTATACCTCCCTGCTTGTGCATTCATGCTACACTATTGCTGCAGTTGTGTTTGTGATTTAAGCATGCTGATCATGCCGTGCCTACATGATTGAGAGACTTGATTTCCTTTCTTACTTCCTGGCCAAATTATTACTTAACACAATGTTCTGTCTTACACACAGGCAGACTTGTTTTTCACCTAACTACTTCACAGCCAGTGAACTATGTCAGTGGTTAGGAGCTTGCATGCTATCTGCCTAGAGGGCAATAAACCATATATAAACTAATAATACCTGTTTACCCAAAACCAACTTGGCTTACGCAAGGGGAAAATGTAGTCTCATTTGATTAACAATGGTGAGACTGCCCCTGATCTATTCAGCAAAGGAGATGGGAGGCACTTCTCTCCTGGTCATGTGATTGGGATGCACTGATGTGAATCTGAGAATGAGGACCTCACCCCAAACTCACCCCACCCCTCCTCTCGCAAAGCTCACACAGTGGTCCCCGTCAGTGCCCTCGAGAGAAATGACTCCTGACCCAGGTTCTCAACAAGCCTCAGCTTTAGAAGATCTCCGGTCAGTTGGGACAGGACTTCAAAGCAAGAATTAAAAGGTTCATTGAAGAAACATGCTGGGCTGACCAAAGGGGAGTAAGACCATTCTTAAGTTAGCATTGGTATGTGTACAAGTACTTGGACAGCTTTGTTGTGTAAGAAAATAACCCAGTGAAACCCAAAAAAACACACTACATTTAAGGCAACTATTATTCAAAATAAAGCACAAAGAAGAGAATGGTGTGAGTCTCTGTACTCTGTAAGGGAGTGTACATTTTAAACTGACAATTGAAGTTTATTTTTAGTAATAACTTTGTATCCACATCTCACTCTTGTTATTGCCGATTGTTATTGACAAAACATTATCAGGCTTCACACTGTAACAGAACTCCCAAAAGCCCGTGTTCGTCTGTTCATTACGAGCGTGCTGGAGAATTGAATGCGTGTACTGACAAGCAGTGAAGCGTCTGTGTTTTCTCACACAGCAGTTGGCTGCGAAGGAGAGGTCAGGCTGATTAGATAACAACACTTGTGTATGCAGGGAAGCCTGGCGTGCTCATGTGGGCCACCTGATACTGGGGATGAAAAATTAAATGATTGAACTAAATATTCCCCATACATGTGTGTGGGACACATAACACTGCTGCCTTGCACTTACAGCTACTTTCTTTATCGTAGTGCCTTGACCAGTGGTGTCACTGAATTTGCAATGATCCCTTCCCATATGTACAGTAGATTCTACAAATAGTTTACCAAATTTATTTGAATAGCATTTGTTTTATATGGGTTGCCACCCATTTGAAAGGCACAATATTAAAAAGGTTAGTTAAGTGTGTTGGAGGAAGTTGTTGTGACATCCTTGCATGGCACCATATATTAAATACAATGTTTATTTCCCCCCAATGGTTTACATTATTCTTGCGATAATTTCCTCTGTATTAGCACATTTGTTTATTTGTAAATAGCTATAATAATAATAATAATAATAATAATAATGTTTAACTCATTAATTCTATTGTCTGTGTTGGGTGAACTTGTTTGCCCTCCTGTGCACATTGACATGACAGAAGCTGTCTGTGATGACCCAACCTTGATTTTAAGTACTGTAATTTGCTGTGTAGTCACTCAGTGTTACTCAACTTTTGGCTTTCCAAGATGGCTCCCACCCCATGCAGATGTCGCCAGTGTTGTGATGTGTACTATTAATGCACATCACCATCAACTTTTGTGTGGAGAATGGAGAGAATTTCTCCATACCTTGATAAGGTACCTTCTTAAAGAGTATATTTTACTGATAAAAGCATGTGTGTCCTCATGTGGTTATATGCCTATTTTCAGATAAATGTAATGTTGAACAGCAACATTATGAAAGTGGTTTTAAGTTGTTTTAAACTGCTAGGTACTAAATTAGCACCTAGCAGTGGTGCCCGCCCGGTTTTCTTTCTATGCTAGGCTTAAGCAAAACTCAATAAACCAGTTAATATGTTAAACTGGTTGATTGCATATGGTAAGCTATTAAATTAGTGCTGCTGTTAATGAAAGCAGCACTGATGTAAAATACTGCAGACCTGTCTACAAAACTGGACCTGTGCAAGGCTCTGCCACCTGCCCTGTGCTCTTGACAGTTCAGATGAAGCATGACCACGAATACAAATAAAGAAGTGAATGGGGACCCCCACATTTTGATTTAAAATGGAACTATGTATACCCTGGCCAGAACTAAGGGAGCCGGGCTCCTGGCCTCAGCATAATTCAAACACTACTAATAGGTGTGTAGGTGCTATTCATTGTACACTGCTTCTGAAGAAGCCTGTGGCTAGACTGGATATTAGATCAGGAATATTAGTCACATGTGTTTCACTTCCACTTCTGTTAATACACACAGTAAACATTTTACCCTCAGATTTAAAATATATGGTAGATATATACTGTATATATATATATAGAGGGAGAGAGTTTCACGTGAATTTGAATTGTGTTTGACAGTATAATGACTTTAATTCATTACTGTGACATGAGTGCAGCAAATATCTGTGTCAGTGCAATTAATGGCAACTATAGACATGAGTATCAACAGCCGAATGCCCCAAAACAATACAAATCTAAATCTCAATATTAATTTTGCATTAATTTAATAAAACATTTTATACAGTATAGTTAGCACCACAACTTACCATTAACTAATACACTAGTATATCTACAGCTTAATATTAAGCCTTGCTCTGTAAATCCACAATAGTTGTGTGAGTAGGCTACATTCAGGGAAGGGATATTAGTATAATGGCACTACTAAATCCAAATACGTCTTGTAACAGCAGAGCATGGGCAATGACAATAAATTGTCCTGAAATGAAAATGGTATTGATAATACTCCATTGGCAGGTCATGCATAAAGCACTCAATGAGATCCATTTCTACAGCCCCCTGTACAGCAAGTTTGGTTCCACAGAAGGGATTCAGAAACTGTTCCTTTGTTAACAGCTGCAGTTAGATGGACGATTCATTGTGAAACACCTTAGCTTTGAGAGATCTCAAGTTAAACTGTAAGTTGGAGCTGGTCTCCGATTGCAGGGCTTCAGAGAACTTGACATCACGGCTCACCTGAGACTTTCGCTTGATAGAGTTCTGAATGGTATCTGAGGTGAAGTAGTAGATGATGGGGTCAAAGCAGCAATTTGACACAGCAATGCACAAGGCTATGGGGAAAATAGTCCGGACCACAGATTCCGAGAAACAGCTTTTGAGGGTTTTGGTGCGAACCAGGGCATAGAAGATCAGGTTGACATTGTATGGGATGAAGCAGAAGCAGAAAATTGACAGATGCACTATTATCATGCGTAGGATCTTGGTCTTGTTCAGCTTTCCCCCACGACAGATGCTTTGCGGTCGGCGCAGGGTCTGCAGCACCATGACAGAGCACCCCACGTTCAGCAACAGGGGAATGATGAAGCCCACCGTCTCGATGAAGATCACCACTTTGGACAGGTGGGACTTCCACTGGCTGGAAGAGAAGTTCTCGAAGCAGAACCTTCCGGTGCTGGAGTTATCCTTGGGGAAGGTGGTCTCCAACTTGAAGCCCGTGGTGAGGCTCCCGGCCAGCACCAGCACCCACACGGCGGCGCACACTAGCTTGGCGTTGCGCTTGGTCCTTAGCGCCCGCGACCGCAATGGGTACACGATGGCCAAGAAACGGTCCACGCTTATGCAGGTGAGGAAGAGGATACTGCCGTACATGTTGGTGTAGAAGAGCGAGACGGAGAGCTTGCACAGCACGCCGCCAAAGGGCCAGTTCTGGTTGATGAAGTAGAAGGTCCTCAGTGGCAGCGTGAAAACGAACAGCAGGTCGGACACCACCAGGTTCATCATGTACGTTGTGGTCTCGTTCCTCAGCTTCAGGAAGCAGGTGAATACGTACATGGCAGCCACGTTGGTGATGAGCCCCACCACAAAAACAATGCTGAACACCGTGCTGTACAGCGGGTATTTGAAATCGTCATTCTTGGTGCAGTTACTGTCCACGGAGCTGACGTTGGCCAGCAATTGGGTACCACTTGCCCCCTGTGGTAGTGAGGAAAAGTTGTCAAATGGGACAGAAGAGTTGTACATTTTGTGAGGCAAGAATGCAAGAGGGGTGGCTGTTTCGTAACAGAGGTTCAATGAGGAGATTGCCCTTAACTTTGAATCCTACAGTACCATGAACAGAGAGACACGATGTCGTCTGAGAATTTAAGCGGCTAACACAAAGATCCTGCTGTCCATGCTTTCCTCTCCATTCTTATGTTTTTATTGTATGATTTGTTTCGAGGGTTGCCTCATGTTGAAAGGACCCTTTCAGGCTGGAGTGTCCTTCCCCTCTGCCTGCCCCTATTCCCCTGCAACCCAGCACCCCAAAAACAGCTCTACTTACTCAGACATATAGTCCCCCATACGTTTCTTCTATTTATACAAGTCTACAGGTGGCCAAATCCACAGAGAAAATATGTACACATCCGAATCCCCTACATAAAAGCCTTCATGGTTGAACTCCTGTCCTTTCTTTGATGATATCCGCGCCACTTTGTCCGGTTTTATGTGAAGACCATCTCATTCATTGTTTTTCTGCTTGCTTCAAGAGTAGCCAGCTGTGTTGGTATCAAGTCTTTTGGCTGCGCAAGCTTTCCGTCCCGAGCACAGCAAGAGCTCTGGGTGTGCTTCAACTCTGTGAATGTGACGGTGTGAGTTGGTCTCCAGTGTTGCTCTTCAGGGGCTGTTTCCTGTCCCCCCCCCCCCCCCACCCACCTTCTCTCTCCCCGCCTGTGTCTTTGTCTGACTCACTGACTCAGTTCCTATTTCTCTCTCTCGTTCCTTGGTTTGCCTCTGCCTCCAACAGCCTCAGGGATTTTGTTCAGCCTATATCTAGGTGAGGGATCAGAGGCAGGGCTGACTTCTGCTTGTCTGCATCTCCGACTGTTTATGGACTTTGAGAGAGAGAGAGAGAGAGAGAGAGAGAGGACGGGGGGGGGCGGCGGCGGGGGGAGAGAGG
>JAODUG010000005.1:739420-752168 GCA_027564795.1 Aphredoderus sayanus | reverse complement strand
AGCATTGCCTTTATTGGAGGTTTAAGGGCGCCCTGACGTTCTGCCTAGCTAGCCCACGCAGTTTCTTCAGAAACTGCGTAGCTAGCCCACGCAGTTTCTTCAGAAACTGCAAAATTATCTAGTTGTTGTTATTATTATTTTATTATTATTACAAGATACGTATTTTACTGTAGTGAAAGGCCAGTACATTATTATAGAATCAGGTGGTGTTTTATGCAGAGGCCTTAATTATTTTTGGCCTTAAGTTTGATAGACTGAATCTGATAGCAGCATTACATGATCCAATATTGTTTATTATCATACTTTCCTAAAATACACTATTTTTACAATATTGTAAAGTTGCAATTTATTGTGTTTTTATAGGTAATTCTGGTGCAGGTAAACCCAGGTGAGGCCTTCACTATTCGCCGAGAGGATGGTCAGTTTCAGTGTATCACAGGTAAGAAAGCCTTCTCAAGCTTCTAGTTTGTTATTTTCACTTGAATTTTTCCACCACATTTTCACCAGAAACGGGTACAATATTTTAGTAAATAATTATTTTGTGTATATATAGTAGCACTGGTGATATATTGTTAAAAACTGAGTGATGGTTACAAATATTGGGTACCTGTCAGTTATCTAATTAAAATAAACTATACTTTTGTAGTACCTACTTTCCTTGGCCATATGACTTGGTAAACACATTGAGGCCTGCAATATCCTAATCTCACTTTACATTTAAACATTTTGGTATGGCTTTTATTATTTTTTTGTCTTTCTATTTCATCATCAGATTAGCTAAGCCAACAGACATGGACTTGGATACAGTAATATCATTTGTGTTCATTATTAAAAGAGATTAACTGAGTAATACAAATGTTTATATATTTATATATATTTTCTTTAGTTCTGAGAACTAAACAAATGCATCTACATGAAACCGGTTCTTCTGAGAAGCATTATATCAACTTTTCCCTTCCTCATATCTTCATTCCAAGATGAAGATATGAGCATTCCAAATCACTTGTGCTTGTATCACTTACAGTCCTGCCTCAGTATAGCTTGGCATGCAGCTGCTTCTCTTTTTAATCTGACACAATTGGTCGAGCCCTATGCTGATTGGCTGTCATAATGAAAAAGCAATATTTTCTATAATTGCAGTGCATTGCGTGTACCTTTTTTACAGCACAAAGGCAGTTGGAGAAGGCTGTTTTCCACACATTTTAGTTGTCCTGATGCCAATCACTTGCTTTTTGTCAGTTGACTGATTTTACTGGATTTGTGATGGCAACAATGAGGTCTACTTCCAGCTCGTTGCTGGCATTGTGAACGGAAGCAAATGTAGTGTCAGTGGGAGATGGAGTCACAGGGCCGTAATTATGAGCCCATTATGATAAATTGTAGTTTCCTGGAAAGACATTGATCTGAAAATGATTTTCTTTCTTTGTAATGTGACTTAAACTATTGACATTTCCCTCTATTGATATTTCTGGCTCAGTTCAAGTCACTCAAAAATTGATATTTAGCTGATTAATTTGGGGTGGCAAATTGAATTCAATAAAATTGTTGAAGATTTAGCTTAAAGCAGTGGTACGATGGGATACAAATGAAACCTTGTGTGTGACAACCACTGGCCATTAATGCTGTGTTCATATGAAGCATGAATAACAACGGCATCTCAATCATGGCCATGCTCTGTGGCCTTTATGGATCGGAGTTGGTGAAGCAGTGACTTTGTCCCTGCTCCGCGTGACAATACGGACCGTGAGCTTTAGGTTGAGCTGCCTACGATCTAAATACTGCCTGTACTCCACTTATACCCACACAAGGTCTCTAGCAAACTCCTAGAAACGAGCAAAGGACTTGACTGGCAGCGGGCATACGGGGTCATTCAATGGAGTTGAGACAAAGATCCAGGAAGAGCTTCATAGATCGGCATGACTGCTGCTAACTGGCCTGTCACAGGGTGCACTCATCTCTGTGACGTGTATGGAGGGATGACTCACCGCTTGTGGTGCAAGGAGGGTGGAAGTTGTGTGTGTGTGTTATTTTGTGTGCACACCTCATTGAGTGCCTTGCGCATGCATGCATTAACCCTAAAGCCTAGAATACGACAGAAGAGTAGTACAATACTTGTTGTGTACCAGGTTGAACTGGCATGCATAATTAAACAAATAAAGTAAAATGGGGTGCAATAGCAAATGTAACCGGATATAAATATAAAAACACTAATATACTTTGCCTGTAGTAATAATAATCACAGAAACATGTATTTAACGCCCTATTTACATAACATTGGGTTTGGGTGGGGGGTAATACACAGTTTACAATTACCAGTGTGTAAACAGTATGTAAAGGTGCAGAGCTGCAAAATAAGTGCATGATGTGTTGTGTGGAGCATATGCCCTGAGGGAAGAAGCTCCTTCCCAGCCTCTGTCCTGGCTATGATGGAGCGGAGATGCTTACGGTGAATGTCCTGGACCTGAACTGACATGCCTCCCTGCCTCCAGGACATGTATGATGTTCATGTCCTGGAGGCAGGGAGGGCAGTGCTGTCCTGGTGATTCGTTCACCACATCACCCTGTGAAGGGCTTTCTTGTCCTGAGCCCTATAGCGTACCAGCCAGTGATGCTCCCAGAGGAGGGCACTGACCCCACGTCGGTGGTTTGGCAGGATTTCTGCACCACTGTGGGCTTCTTGAATGTTGTCAGCCACCGGATGTGTTGCACGCGCTGCCTTGCGTGTTTGAGGACCATGTTAGATCCTCAGAGATATGAACCTGTAGGACCTAATTCTATCTACCGAGCTCCTGTTGATCCTAAGTGATCCTCTGCTTCTACCTTCCACCTATCAGTCTCAGTGTTGAACGCCAAACTGTCATCAGTGAACATCAAGTGCGCATAGTCCAATGTCCAGGTGGGAGGGGATAGACTGGAGGACATGGGAGATGGTGTCATCTACGTCAGGTACACTTATTGGAGTGATGGGCGAACTGATGGTAGTGTAATGAGCCAGGCAGAGATGAGCAGAAGTCTTTAATGAGTCTCTCAAAGCACTTCATCATCGCAGGCTTTAATTCTCCAAGACAATAATGACATCGTCTGTCAGCATGTATATGAAGCACGTCATCACCGCTGTAAACATGTTTCGCGCCAGCAGAGCTCATCCGGAACATGACCCAGTCTACGTCACTTAATGCATCCTGTAACGGAGCCTCTGATTGGACAGACCAGCGTCTGACCCTTTTTGGTTACCGGTGCTTCCTGCTTTTAGTCTTTGTTTATATTTGGAGAGGAGAAAGTAGGCGGGATAGAGGCTTTGAAATCATTCTCAAACAACGTGTGATAAAATGCGGCATAACCTGTTTTGACATTTTCTTTATTATAGTCACCGGTCACGATGAGTTCTGGGACCTGTTGGCATTATGTTCTTTGATGTTATCATGTAATGTGGCCAGAGCACTGTTTGTTTCCCCCTGTGGTAGATTATAGATTAAAATGTTGATGACCAAATAGAGCTCCCAGGATAGGTAGTAAGGACTGCAGAGGAGGTGTTTGAGCATAACAGAACAGAAACACTCCCTTGAGAATCACACCTGTAGATCTTTGCCGGATTCTTCCATCCTGTCCATGCCAAACATGGAGTATGTTCTGGGTGGTTGAACGGCGTAAGAGGTGAGCCATGTCTCTAAGGATGTTGATGTCCCTTTAGAAGCGTACCCAGATGCTGATGTTATCCACCATACTATCCATGGATTGGACATTTGCAAACAGAATACTGGCTAGGGGTGGGTGTGCTCCCGCTCAGTGTAAGCCAAGCAGCAAACGATGGCCTCTGGTCTCAGCTGCGCCATTTTGGCCCCTGTAGTCAGTTGCCTATTTGTCTATTCATTCAAAGTATTTTTAGCTTCTGGATGTGCGTAATTGCTACGTGGTAGCACATGACAGTCTCCTTAAGGGGAACAGGCAGTCTTGTTCAGAAAAATTTGAAAAAAGTAACATTTGCCTTTTTGATAACTTGCTTGGGGGAGGTGTGGAAAACCTCCGGTGATGGAGGCTAATTAAACCGGCCATTTAGTGTGCTCCTCCAAGCTACGTCTGTACCACAAGGGGAGCTCTGCGTGTTAACGGAAACGTCTTTCTGCCATCAGCCCAGAGCTTGCTCCCGAGGGTCAGCCGTCAACATCTGCCATGGTGGATCTGGAGGCTGTGACACTGAGTGATAGCCCACCCTGTGAGTGAGTGAGGAGGCCAGTGTTGCGACTCTCCATCGGGACCATCGGGCTGATTAGATCCCCTTCCTTTATCTGACTGAATCTGTCTGTGATTCACGTCGCTTTGGATGATTCAGTCTCTGGTTAATGGCTGGGAGCAACCTCTAGTTCCACTGGGCTTATTGAGCCTGATAGAGATGTGACTTCTCCCATAAAAGCCAAGACAGCTATTCTGGCACATTGACAGGGAGCTAAAAGAGGGCTTGTGTGTGTGTGTCTGCATGATTGCACACCTGGCTTACACTATTGCCAATGCTGTCCGCCTTGGGGAGATGCTCTTTGAGACACTTATTGGCCGGCCAGCCAACAGTCCACTTGTTCCCTTTCTAACGTGCCTTGGCTGTAATGGACCTCAGCTCACTGGTGGCAGTCCCCCCTCCACCCACCCTTCCCCATCAGAGACTCACTGCTGTGTCTTCTGCAGCCCTGGCCCCAAGCAAGTCCAACATCCAACCCTGTGAGATTACCTAGGGACCCTGTTCTGTTGATATAGCCTGCTCCCATGTAAGCAACCACGTTTTTGCTTCTCTTTTGAAAGGAATGCTCAAATAATTATTTTTTTCCCTCCGCTGTTCTTCTGCAAACTTTACGTTTTTCCTGTGTTTTGAGTGTTCAGCGAACAATGGAGAGCTAAATCTCGTCATCAGCAAAGTGCAAGGTTATGGTGAAAGTAAGCCTTATAATGTGCTGTTATTGTCTCCTCGCCACCATCACAACATTACCATTAGCGCCTTGTCCATTAACTGCACCACCCTCCTTGACCTCTTCTAAATAACACCTGATCTCCATAGTCCAACGTGGGTTTAATGACCCACGGCATCAGGCGGCTAAATCAGTCCTCAGCGTCAACGCCCTGGTTGGTTAGTTGGGCTGAGAGCCAGCCTGGTGAAACTTGGTAGTTCAGGTGCGTATGCCATATTACTAGCAGTCGCACCTTTTTAATAAGGCCTAGTATTGTAGCAATACAATACTAGAAACATAATGAAAAGCTCCGATGCATAATCTTCATTAATACTGTACTAAACATACCATTTACTACAGTAGTAATTACTATTATGCAGCGTAGCTGAATGATGATTTACTTACTATAAGCATAAACAAAGGAATGGTTGTCATTTTAATACTGCCTCAAGATCCCGTGTCTTTCATTCTCTCTCACATGACAAACCCCCAGCAAGCACCCAGAAGGCTCATAGCAGAGACTGACGGCACGCCAGCTGCGTGTGTATGTGTGTGTGGGCGCACGCTCTCATGACAAATGTCACACGTTAACACGGCACGCGTCTCATCGCATACGGTCTGCATAATCGCTTTGAAAACACCAACCCGTTATTTTTACACGCCGCTCCCGTCCCACCGGCGGATATGCGCGCAGCGGTCCATTCACAGCCAGTGCACCCAGCACTTCTCGACCGTGACTCATACTGCCATGGCTGCCTCGGTGCCAAAAGGGAGGCATTGAAAAGCGAAACGTGGACGATGCACACGTACAGGAGGGGTGACGGAGAGGAGCGGGAGGTCTGCCGAAGCACCCTTTTTGTTTGTGTGTTGAATGGGCCGAGGCCTTCTCAGTAGAGTAACCACAGGCCTTGCCTTGAGGAAAGCGCCAGAGATGGTACCTCCAGGCTATCTGTCCCAGTGGTTGGGTGAACAGAGCTGAGATGGAAGATTCACATGGTCAGCTTTAACTAATTGCTCCATTCTGATCCCCGCTGACTTGGGGGTTTTTCTGCAGTAGCGACAGACAGTAACAGTTATTACCCCTGGCAAAGGGGGAATTGTTCCCTATAGCAAGAAAATGTATAAATTGTGAGTGTGCGACAGAATGAAAGAAGCAAAGGGGGAAATATTTCCCCTTTGCCCAACCACCCCCCACATCTACACTCGCTCACACCAGCGTGGGTTGGCAGGCCCATAGCTCCGCATGAAAGCAATGTGGATGTCATGAGGTATTACTCGGACATGAAACAGAGCTGCGTTTATTTGCTCTATTGTTTACAGAATGTCTTCCTACCTTAGGCACTGGTCTGGTACGTCGAACAGAACCCCCATATCACCCCTGTCCTGAACACTTTGTCTTTGCCTGTTCTGCTTGGCTACAGATTGGCATGTTGTGGGGATTCAGTCAGGCCCAGCAAGCAGATGCATCACTACCTCTCTAATCTTCTAATGGAATGTTTTACTGCAATTTACCACCCTCCTCTGTGGTGGAGGATCTTTTCTTACTCTTGTGCTTTTCTAATCAAATGGAAAGGGATGCTATAAAGTGGGCAATATTATTCATAGAGGTTTGCATTTAAAGATTTTTTTTACATTTTTTTTTATATATAATAATTTGGGCTGTGATTGGACTGCTGGCCTCCCCCACCCCGTCTCTCATGATCATCCTCTCAATATGTGGATGGAGATACTTTATTAACTCCAAATTAATAATCAGGCCAATCCTTCTCCAGTGGCTCACTGTTTAATGTGTCCCTGATGCCCCCTGAAGAGACTCTTCTCGAAAGGCTCACGTTCTGAACGCCATGCTTACTGTCTCACTGTCTTTCTGCCTGCCACTGGCCTTATCCATTCTATAACATCCCTTCACGTGTTGTAGTGAAGGAATGCTGCATCATGTTTTGGTCATCCTTCCTCTGAAGAGGCAAGTGCTTGTCTTTCTTCATAAGATAAAGTTGGCTTGGGTGTTGAAAGGAGACTTGAGTACAAAGATATTAATGTGTGGGCAGGCTTCGAAAAGGAATCCCACTGTTTCACAATGAAGCAACAGTAACTGTGAAAATAGGTCCGTTAATCTTTCTATTTACAGGTTTAACTCACACTTCTACAGTTATGCTGTGTATGTAAGAACACCCCTGCATAAAGTGACATCAGTTTTAAACATCTGTGTAAAGACTAAGGACAATGGGGACGTGGCCAGGTGTCTATGTGTGCGCGCGTGTGTTCATGCATCCATCCCTGTATAGCGGGCCCCCGGTAATCCCGCCCAAATGACTAAGCCCCGTTTTCCCGACAGCGGCCTCTGGCCCGGCTGTTGGGCTGTCAGCCAAGGGGAGGTTGTGCGGCGGTCGAGCCGGCCAGGCCCCGTGGACACACAGACGGGAAAGATGGATTATGTGAGGTTGACAGGTAGCCGGTGCCTTTCCCTAAGTGTTTACTCCTACACTGTTTACATGCTCCCACAAGAGCGGGCCTGTTTGAGGCTATTCCTGGCTCAGGGCCTGGGCTGCCGTTTTGCTGTTTATACCTCTGTTTTTCCCGTGGCTGTTTCCTCCCTGCATGGAAGGCTGGCCGTCATCAGCCACGTCAGTGCAAACCGATGCACCAGTTGATTTAGGGAGGGGAGGGGGGGGGGGGGGATGTTGCCTTTTCTATCTGATCTCTGTCAGGGCTCTCGTGCGTCAGTCTGATGTAAAAGACTGGGTGAATCCCCCTCCCCCTTCCCACAAATTATCTCCACCTCGACCTTCTTTCTTCCTCTCGTCCAGTCTGTCAGCCGTTCTCTCTCCTTCCACGTACATTTTTCATTCGTCCTCCTTCTCATTGTGTCCCACTGTGGGTGTGTGTGTTTGCCCGTGCAACCCCACCAGGCCTGCCCGTGACTCCACGTCAATGCACACGAAGCATCCATTCTCAGCAGCCGCGCACCGGTGTGAAGATTCCCCAGATACCGTGCCTCCACATCAGGCTGCAGCCCCCGCCCCCTCCCCCAGGCCTTCATCAGTCATCAGGCAGGTGCGCCACTGAGCCCAACGGAGCACGGGCGAGGCTTTTAATTTGTCGGGTCTCCAAAGCGCATGGAGTCAACAGCAGACACTTTGAACTGCCTCACACCATACTGTGATCTGAAATCCATGCGTAGTCTGCCTGCCTGCCCGCCTGCCTGCCCAGGAGATTTCATTCACGTGGAGCTCTCCCATGCTCCCTGAATGGGGATTTGTGTCCTTGTACACCCCAATGACGTGGGGTGAAATAACATGACTCACTCCGTCTTCTGGCTCGAGACCTTCAAATGAAACGTTATGAAATGTAAGGTGTTTCTTAAAAAAAAATAACAAAATAAAAAAACATCTACTAAACCAATGTGGTATCTTTGCCTATGGACAAGTAAGGCATTACCGAGCTGCAGATACCGAGTAGATGTCGCAGTTTGCAGCCCATAGCAACCGCAGCAGTGCACCGATAATTTAGAGTTCTGGCAGGAGTAATGTTTCTTATTATTTAGTCATCTAACGTTGTCACATGCGCTGTATGAGTAAACCAGAGAGACAGCTGTGATCCGGTCACAGTGACCAGAACCCAAACACGATTCTCTTACCACAGCTCCTCCAGTGTTTAACAGCATTATTTTCCATGTTCATAATCACAAGTGTTTTGCTCTAACATCAGTGGTTTCCAACAGCTTCCAACGGTGGCATTCACCCCTGGCCTCATGCTGGGTTATGTCCTTGCTTACCGTCGCAGACCAGCAGGGGTGTTTTTTTTTAAACCATCCACATGCTCTGACCTGTTTATGCTGACCTGTAGGGGGCAGCGCTGAACTCTGCTGAGGTGTTATTCCTCCACTCTCTTGGTGCCACCTCGTCTTCCCTGGGAGGCGGAGCTTGGTTATCTACTGTTGGTGGGAAGAGCTACAGGTGGGGGTGGGAGGGTGCAGGCTACCATTACACAGGCCACTCTGTATTCATAGGCCCACAAGAACTGCTGACTGAGTAGTCCTGTATTATCACCTTACAAGATGGAAGAAAACTCCTTTTCAACCGGGCAAGCTGGAGGTTTGTGCGTGCGTGCGTGTGTGTGTTTGCCTTTGTGTGTGTAGCGTTGCCTCTGGACTTTGGGCCTGGCGTTTATCTCTCTGCCTCGCAAGAGCAGGAATGTGCGACTGTGCAGGTTTGGCACAGAGATCCTTCACCCAGCCTTTGTGCTGAGTTGTCACTTCTGAGCTGAGCTAAGCCACTGCATTGGCCTCTGTTAATACAGCCGCGCGGGAAACTTTGTTGTTTCTCAGCACTTCTGTAAAGTGGTCTAGGCCTTGCCAGAATAGTACAGGGGGGAAGAGAACGCACAACACGGTCCTCCTTCCCATGGTATTTTCTAAAAGAAAGGATTAAGTATTGTTGAATGTGGTATTGTTGGCTGCGTCATTGTGATCTATCGCATACCATCCACGCTGTTCTTCTCTACAAGCTACAAGCAGTGTCAAGCAGCCTGGAGGCCACACTGGGTGTAATATCTCTCTCTCTCCCCCCTCCTTCTCTCTCTCTCTCTCCTTCACTCTCTCCCCTCCTTCTCTCTCTCTGTCTCTCTCTCTCCCTCCCCTTCCTTCCACAGGTCCTGCTCAGGTTCCCATGATGTCTCCAAATGGTTCAGTGCCTCCAATCTATGTGCCTCCTGGATACATTTCACAGGCACGTATTCACCCCTGCTGGCATATCTGCTTCGCTATGTGTTCCTGTCTGCCTATGTTGACAGCCCCCCCCTCCCCCCCCCACTCTCAGATCATAGAGGAGAATGGCGTGCGACGGGTTCTGGTCTTACCTCAGCAGCCGGAGTTCCACCCGGGGGGCCACTCCCCTCTCCATCACCCTCCGCCGCCGCCCCACGCCCACCTGCCTGCCTTCATCCCGCACCCAGCCATGATGCCCCCGCCGCCCCACATGTACACGGGCATGGCGGGGGGCGTGGGAGACATGGGCTCTCAGTACATCTCCCAGTACCATCCGGCTCACATCTACTCAGAGCAGGGTGGGTTGGCTCCGTGTTTGTTCTGGCTCGCTTGCCACTCTGTGCTTTTCTACTGACTTATCTGTGAAATAACACTCTGCCAGTGTTGTACCACTGTTATCCACTCGCCACAGCAAGTGTGGTTTGAAGGCAGCCAGCCTGCCTGCCGGCCTGACAGCTCTTATTTGTACTCTTATGTGTGTGTGTGTGTGTGTGTCTTTGTTCCTCCAGTCTCCACAGAATCTCACTCGCAGCACGGACGCCCACAGTTTGCTCACAGGGACGAGAGGACGAGCAAAACCTACGAGCGCCTGCAGAAGAAGCTCAAGGACCGCCAGGGTGGGAGCGGGGGCGGGCAGTTGAAGGACAGCCCCCCTCCCTCTCCGCAGAAGGCCTGCAACAGCCCCCTGACGCTGGACGTCCACAACGGGGTGGTGGCCAAGGGGCTGGAGGCAGAGCCCGGGCAGGCCCAGCCTAGCAGCGCCGTGGCCGGGCCAGACAAGAAGAGCAGCAGGGGCAAAAGCGGCGAGTCGAGAGGTACGAGGGGGCAGGGGGCGTCCGGGCACTGCCGGAGGGCACACAGGCTCTGGACGTGGTGGGACGTAGGGGGTCCTTTGTAGGCCTGGGACAGGGAGGGTATATTACAATCCCAAATAATACGCTTTATTTCTATAGCACCTTTCATGCAAGAGTTGCAACTCGACATGCTTTATGATTGAAGACATTTGAAAGACACAGGGTGAAATGAAACAGAAAAAAAAACATAAATAAATAAGAAAGTTATCAGATATACCCCCCTCCCCCGTCCTCGTTGGGCGTGGTTTTCAGAGTATGACGCGTTGCACTGTCTCTTTGCTTAAAGTACACAACTGGCTGCCACTAGATGTCACATTAAGCAGCAGCATCTCGGATCTCAACAAATACCTTGTGGGCCACACACAGCCTTTTCACCTGAGAGTCAACATCTTTATGCATGCATGCCCCATTGTGCGCGAGCATACACTAAAGGTGGGGACACGCATTCACACGCTAACACCATAGAGAGATGGATGTGCAAAGATAAACTAAATTAAGAATAAACATTAACAGAGAGTATTCCTGTCTTGAGAGCGTCTCATCATCCACCATAAATTAACTTGCAAACGCCCACATTAAGTACCAGTTCAGTATAGCTGCAGCACATGTGTGTGTGATTAGGTTAGTACATCTCTGGACAAGAAGCCAGGGTCAAAGCTTGACAGACACTGGGCTCTGTGTGCTAGGAAGCTGTGCTGAGGTACTGGGGAAAGGACCTCATTAGCAATAACAGCTGGCACAAGTGAGGGATAATATTATTTGTGATTATACGATCGCTCTCCGCTCATTAATTACGCAGTTATGTGGCCTCACTGCCACATACTTATGAACTGCTTGACAACTTTTAGAGTGGAAATAACATTCGCCTAATGACTGCACAGAGGCAGGCTGTTGAAATGGTGGCACACGCGTAGCACAGGTTTCAAACAAATGATTAGTCACTGTCAGTCTGTAAAATATCTTCTCTTGAACTTCAGCTGCATGCTGGAGATGAGTCAGCGTTGTGCCGCCGAGATGAAGACCCTGCCTTAAGGCAGCCCTTCGCTCAAGACCTCATTTGACTGTTTTTATGTACTCAAGTTAGTACTTTATATACAATTTGACATGTCTCAATTAAATTGTTTATGCCTGTTTCTCCTGGCAGAGCTGGATGAAGAGGCTAAGGCCCTGCAAGGACTGTTGAGCAACATCAGTAAACCAGTGGTAAGGCTTTGTTCAATGTTGGTGTATTTCTGTTCACGCATCTAATTATTCTTACTGTATTTCTTGGGTTTCATAATACTCCAAAGGATACAGTCATGTTTGGTTGCTCCATTAACTATCCCATTAGGGTATTTCGCTGAAGTATTTTAATGGAGTTAAAACTACTGATGTTTTTTTCACTTCCTAATGTTTATGACATCTATTTAGTAAAGCAGCACTTGGTAAACATGATGTTCACTCTTTTTATTTTCACCTCAGTCTGATAAGTCGATCGTAGTCATGGTGCCCGAGTTGGGGCTGCAGGGCGCATGTATAACTCTTCTACTAAGAAGATAAAAAATAGTCAGACGCCATTATAGATCTATTGGTTTTTGTATGAAGCAGCCCTGCTTTTTTCAGCTCTAAGGCTCAGCGGTGCCCCGAATGAATGCAAGGAGCTCAATACTACCTGGGCCCAGAGACATAAGATTTTGTAGGCCCCGTCATACAAAGTCGTATTATCAGCTGCTGGACTGAATTGGCTCACCTAGAAGTGGAGATTTCTCAACCTGGTATAATATGTGAGGTAAAGCCACGTCTCCAGGAAAGGTGACCGTTAAGCAAGCAATTTTAATTATGCTCTGGGCTTAACTTGAAGAGGGAGTGGATTTTTTTTCCCCTTTAGTGTTGCGCCATGTCTCCGCCGGTAGAAGAGCTTAGAATTGAACCGCGCAGAGTAGGAGAATAAGTTGGGCCCCTGGGGCAGAAGCGAGGAGGAGACAGACTTGACCTGATTGAGTTCTTGCACATATAAAGCCCCCCTGCGGTGTGGCTCATGCTATTTTTAAACCTCAAAAACAGAATTGGGGGGTGGGAGTGGAAACCAGGTTTTTATGGCAGAGTTGTTAGATGTGGGTGAAACAAAGATGTTTTCAGCATTAACCCTCGTAATGTACTCCGGGTCAGAATGACCCAAATCACTAGCTCTTGTGGCAGATAGAAGGCACTAAACC
>JAODUG010000005.1:712747-730650 GCA_027564795.1 Aphredoderus sayanus | reverse complement strand
AAAATGAAGCAGCGTTCCTTATATTACATCTGATTTATTATTTTTATTTTTTGTCAGGTCATATATGTGAAGTATGTTTTTCTTTTCTTTTTTCTTGTTTTTCTTTTTTTAATATAATATTGAAGTAACATATGTTAATATGCTCCAGAGAAAATGAAAGCAAATGATAGCTACAACATGTTATCTCACGTACATCCTGTGATTCTAAATTTGCCTTTCCTCTGTGTGTGTGTTAAGTATTCCTAACAGATTGCTGATACTGAGTTCTCAGTAGTGGTCTGTCTGTAGGGTCTAGTGTTGTGTTTGGTTATGGCCAGATAACTGCTGTTGCAACTCTTGAATTGAAATACAGCTACCTTGCAAAACGTTTCGCTTAATTACATGATTTGGTCTTTTCAGGCATTCTGCAAATGTAGTCTTTGTCATTTAAAGAACTCAAATTCCTATTTTTGATAGTGATTGCAACGTGTGCCATTTTAACACCTCTCCACCATGAGGTAGCTACCTTTGGTGGAGGAGACAAAATGCTACTAAAACAAATAAAATATGCACAAAAAGAGACCATTTTTATGTAATTTTAATGTTTGCAGTTACCTCATACACCGTACATTCCAAAATTAAATTTGTTATACTATACATACTACCAGACATATCACTTTAAAATGTTCATTATGGGAAAATAAGGAAAGAAATAATCATAGATATGTATCAAATGTGTATCTGTATAGCCATGATATCTACAAAGGATCCGTGCACAATAAAAGATTTATAATTCTTAATCATCTTCGAAGTTTTGTATTTGTTTCTCCCATTTTTAATAATAATGTTCACTGTAAATTTGTCTATCAAGATACTTTTTTTTTATGCAGTAGAGGCTTTCACTGTCTGCTTACAGGGCCGATAATTTCAAACCGTTGGTACTGAGCTCACAAAAAACAATTCTGTGTGAGAACACATCTTCAAAAGGTTTTTCCAATTGTGTGCAGAATTTCTTTTCTGGTTGGAACCAGTGTTATAAAAACGATCTGTTACAAACGTGAACATACCTTCCTCCTTGACCTGAGTGCTGGCACTCCTCTATGCTCCTCACTGTTAATCCCAGGCTGAAATTATTCACTACCCACCCCACAATATCACACTATCTTTCATTAATGGGTGGACACGAATGGTTCTGTCACCCTCGCATATTCCTTGGGTAAACTATATATGGACCTTTTTCACAGAGGTGTCATAGTAACTCATAACATTAATTAGGTACACCAGTCTTGTGCACCAGCATTGACAATGTATAGATTTGTCTATACTGGTGCTCTAGTATAGCTAAATAAAACTGACCTACAACTAATGGATTGTTTGGCACTCAACATCAGCTTCTTAAATCAGTTATGTAAATGCAGTATTGATGGGTAACACACATGCGCACCATGTGTGTTACCCATCATGTGTGTTACCCGCCATGTGAGATAGGCTGGTGTGTATGGACTTACCCGGTCTTGAACAGTGAGATTAGTTGAGTGGCGGCTTCTTCCACTTCCAGACACTCCAAACATATTGCAGTGATTTATGAGCGTTCTATGAACAACCAGCATGTTCGTTTTCCAACCTCATGATCTTGCTCTGCTTGCCCTTTAACCTCTACCACCTGTGGAGGAGGTGCGTTTCCCTGCACCAACCTGCACATCACGGCCCTGAGTGTGGCCTGCTACTTGGCCGTTAGCTTCCCGCTTAAGGCGAAGGCGGTGGTGAACAGGCTCAGGGTCCGGCATATTGTGCTGGCTCTGAGGATGTTATGCCAACTCTTTGTTTGAGTCCTGTACACTCACAAGTTGTGAGTGTGGCACCATATATATATATATATTCTGTTAACAGTTACCATGGTGTTTATAAACCATTTAAAACAAGATAACATATTAGCCCTGCATAGTGTATTTCATTTCAGGTGTCAATGATGGCTTGTGTGTGCACATGCTAGTGTGTGCACACAGTGTTTCTGGGCTGTTTCAGATGTGTGGAGGTTGCAGAGGTCTTCCATCTTTCCAATTTTTTTGCTTTCAAGGTTTCCTTTATGTGAAGCTAAATATGTAGGCTAATATGATTATTACATTGACAGGTAGTCTCCCCACTTAACCATATTAAAATGCTTTAAAGTGCACTGGAGATAAAACAAGACTGGTGAGGCAGACTGTTGCCTTTATCTTCTCTTCTCCTCTTTGGTGTAACATTTTACACCTACAATCTCAAATGTAGTGTCATATGCATAGAACTCTATATATGTTGTCTGGTTTAAAAATGCTATTCAAAATGGATTATTCTCAAGCCAGAACAAAGTGTACAACGGATACAATGTTGTGTTATTCAGACTGATGTCGCCATGATTCACTGGGCCTTCGACGCGCGCGCGCACACACACGCACGCACACGCACGTACACACGCGTATATAAAAGACACAGTCACTCCGGGGTGAGTCACCCTCACGACACATCAGATCATTCATTCCTGCCAGTGGAGCTTTGAGCGTCAGTCTGTAAAACATTAGATTCTCTCGCTCCAGTCTGCCGTCACGCAGAGACGAATCAACAGGCTCTGCCGCTTCGCCGCTGCGTATTTTCTTTAGCGGTAATGAAGCGAGAGCGTGCTTCAAGTGCTTGCCTGCCACTCTCATGCTTTTCCTCAGACACCTTCAGTCATTCAGCACTGCAAATATAACGCGATCAATAGGCTATACTACTACTCATAACAAATGTTGCACTGCACACCTCCTGTAGACTGAATACCCTAATTTATTTTACAATACGGAACACGGTAGACTATACAGTATAACAACTCGTTTAAATATTATAAGGACATCTTTAAAAAAAAAAGATGTTTCTAAATCTTAAAACATGCGAAACCATATAAAAATGTATGGTTTATATTGTTAATGAAATATCAAAAGGAAGTTTAGCTATCGGCCTATATATTTAAGTAATTAAATACTTTTGTATTTTTTTACATATGTGCTTATATCACTGGTGTTTTCTGACCAGCAGTTTTCACCAGGTGAGGGAGCCATATAGTAGTCTAAAGGTGACTGGTGTGTATAGGCTACTGTAGCCTACACTATAGCCTACACATTAATTGCAAGCCTATTCTGTGGACATGGTGCCACCTCTTACCATTCTCCTACCATTATAATAGATCATGTCGTTATAAATAATTGTTATCGATAATTCTTCCCTCAAACTTATTTCCCCAGATGATCAGCACTTGTTGACTTGACCGGTGTCGTGCAGCTGCAAAGATCATGCATAATCTTGAATGTTCTACATTATTTTTTCTGTAATATTTAGTAATCAGTATGGCCTACCAAACATGTGCATAAACACGAAGTATTACTTCCATCAAAAGTATATAGCCTACAATACAGATGATTACAAATATACACAACGTATGATGGTGACAATTTTAACCCTCTAACTACCTTGGCCCCTGTTAATGACCTCTGCTACTGTAGCGGTATTTCCCTGCCCTAGCCACATCAGCTATAGCGGCATGTACCTGCCCTAGCCAAATCTGCTAGCGATACTTTGCAGCTACTAGCGGAATTAACATGCCCTAGCCAAATCTGCCAGAAGTGTTTTGCCTGCCCTAGCCACATTGTCAGCTACTAGCGATACTTATCCACGGGAAAAACTAGACAAATAATTATCTCTACGTGTACCTGCCCTCATCGCCCAAAGGCTTTTCAGAGATCTAAACCGGATCAAAACACATGTGTAAAAGGGGCGCGAACCAAAAGGAAAAGTTTCCACACTTTATGGAGAATAATAAAACCGATTTTATGATCTAAGTAAAACATTTTTTTAAGTATAAAATAAATACTTATAAAATTAAAAAGAAAAGAAAACTACATTAGCATAAAATACATAGTATAGGATAAAAACATAGTAAGTTATAATGCTAAACAGTGCGGATAAGTACAAGTACTCAGTCATAGGCACGTGAGAAGAGAAGTGTTTTTAACCTGGATTAAAAAATTGCTGTTTGGTGCATGTCTAAGATCCTCTGGTAATTTATTCCAAAGGTGCACAGCATAAGTGCTAAATGCAGTTTCTCTATGTTTTATTTGGACTCTAGGCTGTACTATTTGACCTGTGTTCATGGATCTAAGAGCCCTGCTTGGTTGGTATTCTTCAAAATATCAGAAATGTAGAGATTTATAAACTAAAAGCCCAACTTTGAAGTATATTCTGTAACTAACTGGAAGCCAATGCAACAATTTAACATCCGGCGTGATGTGTTCCATTCTCTTGGTCCTGGTTAACATTCTATAGCAGCAGTATTCTGAATGAGCTACAGCTGTTTTACAGTCTTTTTTGGGAGTCCCGTTAAGAGCCTATTACAGTAGTCAATCCTACTAGAAATAAAAGCATGGAGAAGCTTCTCTTGGTCTTTTTGGGACACCACGCCTTTGATTTTTAGATGATAGAATGCTGTTTTGGTGACCGCTTTGATATAACTGTTAAATGTGAGGTCTGAGTCACTTGCTCCCTGGTTTTTAGGGCCCAAGCATCCAGCTCTTTGATAATATTTTTGTTGCCAAACAACAATAATCTCAGTTTTATCTTGATTCAATTGCAGACAGTTTTGGTTCATCCAGGTATTTATGTGCACTATACAAAGAGTCTATTGAGCTGTTGTTATATGGTTCAAGGGCTATGTATATTTGGATATCATCAGCATAGCTGTGGTGGTTAATGTTATTGTTCTGTTTAATCTGGGCCAGAGGTAACATATAGAAACTGAACAGAAGCGGCCCCAGAACTGATCCCCGTGGAACTCCGCATGTCATAGGCACCCTATCAGAATCATAATTACCAATGGTAAAAAAGTAACTGCGGCCATCTAGTTAAGATCTGAACCAATCGAGGACTGTCCCAGAGAGGCCTACCCAGTTTTGCAGTCTATCTATAAGTATTCTATGATCTACAATGTCAAATGCTGCACTGAGATCTAGAACCAGAACCAGTTATTTTATCAGAATCAGTATTCAGCCATATATCATATAAACTTTAATCAAGGCAGTTTCAGTACTGTGGTGAGGTCATAAACCTGACTGAAATTTGTCTAAGAGACCACTAGAAGTCACAAAGTTGCTGAGTTTATTGTAGACAGCTTTTTCAATAGTCTTGGCTAGAAAAGGTAGATTTGATACAGGTCTATAGTTATTCATTATAGATTTATCCAGTGTTGTCTTTTTTAATAGGGGCTTAATGGCAGCTGTTTTTAGAGACTTTGGGAAGATGCCTGATTACAGAGAGCTATTAACTGTCTTCTGTAGGTCCATTAATATGGAGTTAAGAATTATTTTTAAAAAGTATGATGGCATTGTGTCAAGACAGCAAGTAGATGCTTTAAGATGTTGAACTGTTTCTTCAAGGGAGTTTTGATCAATTGTATTAAAATGTGACATAATAACCAAGTTATGTCTTAGTGGTCATGGTGACAGTACAGAATCCTTGTTAGACGGTGTAGTTCTAATGGTCTGTCTAATATCTATTATTTTGTTCCCCAAACATGCAAAATGCTATCTGCTTTACTGGGTTTGTAAGCTTGTCAACCACGACAAATAAGGTGTGGGTATAGTTAATATTCCTATTGATCATTCCCGATAAATGTTGCTGTCTGGCCCTGCATAACTCATTGTTGAAGCTATATATTTATCAATATAATGTGCATTTTTTAAACGTCTTGATGTTTCAACATATGAAAAGTTTATGTAGAATGGCTATTCATGTTCATGTTACAAACTCTTAGTTGTAAGTAATCAGAATCTCGGTATTTAAAATAAATATATTGTAGCTTATTATTTAGATAATTATTTTGTTTCCTCTGTCAAAGTATACTGGCTTTCTCCTCTTGCTGACGCGACTCACAATGGAGTTGAACGATGATATTTTGAGACAAAATATGCAAAACAATATCTTATCTCATCGTAGTCCTGGTGACATAACAACTCATTATGCTGTGTGAAATTATTTTGTGACTTTTCCTTACAGTAGTATTCGTTATGTTGTTTAATATAATTTTTATCTTCTATATTTATCTTACATTTATAATTTACATTTATTTTTCAGGGGCTACTATCACCCATCCCTGGCGATTGTACCGTGGAGAGCTGCCAGGACGACTCTAAAGTCTCGGTTCTCACTCCATACATGCGCGCAGCCGCGGCCATAAGCTGTGCACGGAGACGGAGCTACGCCTCTCCACTCCTCATAGCATGTTGTGGCTTCAGATATAAACACAGACCACCCCTTTTCTGGCAGTTCAAGTAACTCAAGGCAACTACACACCCTCGTCGCCCACACTGAAGAGTCGTGTTCGAACAAACGATACAGGAAGAGAGGGTTTCCAGGATGGAGGTAACAAAATATAAAAAATAAATACTGTAACTTATTTTATAATAACTTGTTTGCGAAACGTATTTGGAGTGCGACAGAAAGAAGTTCGCACTTTTTTGTTTCTTATTGAGAATCTGATGATACAAATGTTGACTATGGATGTCATCCAATGTCAAGGTTTCTTGAAATATTGAAATACGATTTGGTTGTTGCCTTTGTAGTACACATACCAACGTGCAGTAACCACAGTGTGAGAGACAGGAAATGTGGAGCTGACAGAACATCTGTCAATATCCACTTATGGCTGTAGCTGTGATAAAACAAGTTGTGTAAATAAAACATGTTTTCAACATGTTTTGATTTAAGTAGTCCCTTTAAAATATAGGCTATATTATTATACCAATGGATTAAAATGGAAACTATCAAAGTAACTAGAGTGGTAAACTGTCGTTGTTAGCCTAAAATTGGAGAGGTGGCCTACTAGAGACTTCAGAACAACTTTACTGTATATTAAATTGAATGCATGTAATAAAGTATGTATCATGGTCTTTGCACACATCTGTTTTTGTGCAAGGCAGAGCCAGTCTATGCATAACACTGTATGTTACACATATATATAACCTCATTCTCAAGTATGTTATGTCATGTGTTGAATATGAAGAGAAACTCCTATTTTTCCACGTTTTATGAAGCAAGTGGGAGAGTCCTTTTAGTAGTGTTTATGAAGAATCCTGTTAAGTCAGTCAGTCTCCTGTACTTTATCACTATATAAGACCCAGGTTGAACATCTCTCTCATATTGCAGATCTAGATTAAATTACATTTTTGCATATCCCTACAGAATGCAAATTGTAAGTTAGAATAAACATTAAGAATTAACTGTTTTGTTGAAGAGAAAATGATTGTGACATTTACAGTATAAGAGAATCAACAAAGTGTAAAATAATCACCATAATCACCTGTTTTCACAGAAATTAGTTTTTCATGCGTCATTTCTCTACAGTGTCCAATTGTACAGTGCAGTCCATTAACATTTCAGATATATTTAATAATCCCCTAAACCAAAACAAAATCCCTAATCAGCAGAAACTGTATTATTCTACTGTGTTTTTTCTCTCTTACTTCCTTGTTTTAATGTCTTACTTCCTATTTAGTTTAATTTACACTACGTTTTGTCTGACTTTGTGGAATATATTATTTTCAATGGCATTCTAATGTTTAACAATGTCAATTATTGTAATGAGTAGTTTGCTACAGTATGCCTTGTAGTGTATATTGTTTGTCCACTGGGGGCAGACTTATTCAATGGTGTATGCTCAGCTCTAAGCACAATATGAACACCATGTTTTTTTACTTTAGAGGCAAAAGGCACATTTTGCTTATATAAGCTTTCTTACACTATACACCCTGCTCTAAATGGGAGCTTTTTAATATAGATCTTCCTTGCATTTTAAGCTGGTGTTGAAACCCTTAATGGACCCTAAACTAAACTAGACAGAGTGTGGGACTGTGCATGGCTGGCATGTGATGTGATTATCTCATGAAGGCTTGTGTCATGTTGTCAGGGTTGTATGGCACAGCCTGCCTGATATCTGCCCAGGAAAGATTGCGTGGGACTAGGGCAGGGTGGAAACACAAGAAGATATAGGTACTACAGAGGACAGAAGAACAGATAATGACCAGACCATGGAAACAATGTTTGCTAGAAGATAATTTTCTTAATCCCTCTTCGATTTGTGTCCAGAATTACCCATGTGGCTAAAACCCTAAAACCAGTATTACACAAATATTGATGTTTTGGTTTGGTTTGTAGCAGTGTCAGCCCCTCCAACATCTCAGAACACAGTCAAGATATATTTTAAAATATTTGTCAAACAAAACGACGTAAAAAACATTTAACAAATTTGTCCACTGATATTATTTGTTTTGGAACATTGAAAAACATTGTACACGCAGTGTACTACAAGCTTTGAACATGTATTATAGTCAACTCGCGTTTTATAGGGAATTTTGCTAATCTCTATTCCTACCTGTCTGACAACGACCAACCTTTGCAATGATGTAGCAACCTTCTTGAAATAAATGTTTTGGGATGGAAACCACAAGTTTGGTGGCATACATGGTTTGGTGACTTCATGTATATGTCAGTAATACAATATTAATCTAATGATGCTAAATCTGGTTTGTCATACATTCTACTAAGTGGAGTCACAGTTCACTTCTTCAAATCAGTTTGTGATGTACCTGGAAAGATGTAAAAGCCACATACTGTACAGTACACACATCAGGCGATTGTCAGTTGTGAGATGTGTAGGATTTGTTCAGGAAGGGGGTGGCACAAGGCTTCAGTGAAGGGCGTAATCCCAAGGTTGTGCTGCACTACTCTATCTGCTCTACACACTCATGCAGCTCCCACCCACTTGATCCACAGGCCAGATGGGTTCTGTCCTGGCCATTGCTAGTGGGAATGCCACAGCAGCACAAGCCAAAATCTCCAACAGATGCTTGAGTCAACATTTTTCTTTGGAGTCACAGAAGTTTAAACATTTGGGAGTAGCTGCACTCCTTAATAATAAGAATAAGTTTGCATTCTTCATGAATTTCCTTGATTTACTTGTACATTGGTGAGGCTGAACTTCCCCAATCGGTGGCCACACAGACAGACTGCTGCATCTATCAGAGTATTATATCAGTACAGACACCACAGACATGCCTGGCTCTGCCACATGTAGCCATTTCTGTCATCGCCTCATTTCTCATGATGAAATGGCTGTTGCGCTTCCGCTGCATCAACTAGTCTGAGTAGAGTTTTGCTCTGCTCACCACCTGTGTCTCACTTCTCAAATTGCTAGTAATACAGTCTCGACTCACACTTTGAAAAGCGCTGACGTACAAGTCGATGGTCTCATGAGCTTCCTCAGAGAACAGAAGGTTATCAGCGGTTTTCTGCTGTGGGGCTTTTGACATATGCTCCTTCTTTCTGGCTGCGTATTAGTTCTGTATCGTGTTTATGTTTCCACACCCTACAGTGCTTGTCGGTGACGACAGAACCTCCCTTTTCCCCCTGGACACGGCAACAGTCTTTTGGACCAGAATGCCCCTTTGACTGGGAGTAACCCTGACATACATAATGCATTTTATCCACACAGTCCAACATCTGTATATGTGTGCTACACATGCACACATATATACTGTACATATATACATACATACATACATACATAATAACTAATATAACTAAACAGTATAACTAAACAGTGCCAGTACGGGTAGTGGAAAAATGAGATATTCACACGAAGGCCAATCCAGCAACACATCATGATTTCCTGGAATGGCAGAGAGAGCGAGAAGGGGCCAGACTGCTCTCTTTACCATTTAACAAGTGCAGGCTGGACGAGGGCCGATCTGCGGTGAGGGTCCCGCTGGTAGAACACGCTGGCTTGTGAGAAAGCGCAGTCCACAGATTCAGACCAAAGCCATTATTCTTGTAAGCTCAGCGAAGGGGCTCTTGCTGAACAGCTGGGCTCCCTAGCCTTTATTTATAGACCATTCCTCAGCTCTGCTGGTTTAGAGAGTGTGGGGCTAACCATTCAGAGCTTTAGGGGGATTTCACTTCATGGCATACAGTCATGTCTTAGAGACTGTTTGGAGATCTTGAGCTAAACAAAACATTTCATCAGTTCACCAGCTGATTACATGGCTATTGATTGCATAATCAAGTGGATACAGTAGTTGATAGTTGGCTGTCATGCGCTTCTTTTCCCTGTGTCTGGAGAACACACAATACCTGTCTTTGTGATGACGTTGTCAACCACTGGTCCTTCAGTAAACCTCGTGTCTCCAACGCTGCATGAATATTAGCAAGGCAGCGTATTAAAGGTGCATTCCTTGATTGCTTTATGTTGCCCACCAGAAGCTTATTTGTCTGCCCCAGTTCATTGTTTTTGTTAGTTTCATCCCACAATATTTTAGCAAGGCTTTTGTCAACCTGTAGGAGAGTTCCACTCACTCATTAAGCATGTGTACAAATGCTGTCACACCTTTTTTCATACAGGTTGGCTAGGGTGTCAAAGTTGGCTAGGGTGTAATCTGCAATATTTTTGGGCACCATTCTTTTTATTATTGTTGCTCATGGGAAAATAGTATAATAATAGTAATACTATTTTCAATGTGTTGCACAGCTGTGCAATCCAATAGCTTGTGAAGGCGGAGTTCAAAATAGGCAAAGTAAAAAAATAAATAAAGGGTCAGCAGTATCTTGTATTTTGTTAACCACAGCCCAATTCTGTTTTCAGAATACTGCCAGGATGTTGTGATGCGTTGCCATTGGGGACCATCTTCATCGGTTCCTTGTTTAGACATACTCACAGAACAGTGTGCCTGAGTGAATTACAGATATAGCTTGTGGATCAGTGGGGAGTAGTGCTGGCGTCTTCGAGCATCTCTCCATGGGGTTCAGGGGTTACTGGTCAGTCAGAGACTGGAGTCTGTCTGTAAGGGCCTGAGGCTTGTTCCCAGGCCTAGAGCTCTGCTAGAGCTCCAAGAACTGCAGTTTCCCACTCTTTCCCCAGAGCTCTGGGTCCCAGTCGGCTCAAACCGAGTGCCCATTACTGATACCCGACTGAAGGCTTATTCAAAACAGATGGCATGATGTGTTGATTTTGTTGTGTAACTGAAAACGTCCCCCCAGATACAAGAACCGTGATTTTCCTGTGAGCTCATTATTTCAAGGTTTTCGGTTTTTTTCTTTAGGCAAACTATAAAAGTGGTCGCCCTCTATGTTGCATAACACATTGGCAAACGTAGGAACGTTAGGACCCAATTAAATTAACTAACCATAGGGTAAAACGGGACATCCTTGTGAGCATTCCTCTCTTTTGTCTTTAGTCAAAACAAAAATAAAATATGAAACTGAACCTTGATTTTCCTCAAAAGAACAAACAAGACTGCACTTCCTGTGCTGTCAAGCACAAGGTTCTTGTGGAGGCATTTGTTTTTGAAGGACAGGAAAGAGTTAAACAATTACGGTTACAAAATCATGACGGAGGTTTGGGTGGTCCCTGGTGATTAGTAGTTATCATATTTGACAAAACAGAGCTCGGGAAAAAGCTTAAGATATGGATTAGAAGCACAGAAAGCATTTGCAGAATCATTGGGGCCAGTTCATGCTGTAATACATTTTGGGTGGAGGGGGTGAGGTAGTGAGGTCATGTGGGGAACAGAGTGAAGAAGGAAAATAAAGAGCATGATTACAACAGGGAATGTGTTCATCTGTGCGGCGCTATGTTGTAATAACATGGGAGAACCCCATTATCTTGGGCTACAGGTCAGATTGTACCAGTGAGAGTCGACGTGGGAGTGTGATTGGAAGCTGCTGAAAAGCATAAGCTTTTTAGTGGTCAATAAATGGCAGTGGAGGAGAGAATGGAGCATAGGAGATAGGAAAACAGACACACGAGGATGGATGAAGGGGCAGGGAAGATGAACAAGACAAACACAGAGGAGAGAATGCAAAACATCAAAATGTGACATGGGAATTGTGGCAGACAGCCATGCGTAGCTCAGATCTGTATCAGGCTTGAAACAAATGTCTTTAGCTGTTATAGTGACATTTCTTGTCATAATGTTTATGATGTAGTCTGGTATATGCTGTGCACGTTTAATGTGCATGTGAAGTATGATATATGAGGCAGGTCTACACACACTGTGTATGAAGTAGTGTTGTACAGCCCTTTGAGACAGGCTTGCAATAAACGACAATATAAAACAAATGGACTGTCTGTGACTGGGGGAGGTTTTCCAGTCGTGCACCCTGAGTGACAGAATAGTCAAAGCAACAGGCCTCAGCTTATCACCTATGCCACAGCTATGTAGAGTCAGTTAATAGCCATCAAAGGACTGTGTAGAGGAGTGTTCCGTTGTTGGCCTGGGAATACTGGGAGAGACAGAGGGAGAAGGAGAGAGTGTGGACCAAAGCAGTGATAAGGCTTTAGGTACAGGTCTGCCCTGTGGCATGCTGTAGTGTGATGTTAAACAGCTGGTCTGCAGAGACAGGCAGACATAGCTGTTTATTGGAAAAATAGGGAGTTTCTCTGAGGCAGTGGTTTTCACACTGTTTGAGCTAATGTACGACCCTCAATCATTAAGTGGTCAATAATGTGTGGGTGGCCACACAATGAACAACTTATTTTTTTAATGATGAATTATCTTTTAATTGCATAAATTAGCATCAAATAATTCATATTCCATGACCACTGTCAGAATATATAACAATGAACAATTCTCAACTGTTTTAAATCATCTCCTGACCCAACCCTTACCCATTTAATGGGTCCCAAATTACACCCAACCACAGCGAAGGCTGCTGGCGAAGCTGTCCTTGTTTGCATCTTCTCTGCCATGTTTCACAATCTTTACACAATTTGAGTGAGGGAAGTAAAACAGGCTTGTTTCTGCTCCCGGGGATATGGTGAAACAGATATTACACACGTTTGAATGTCTGAATTCTGTGTTATGTGTCCAGTCCATCATATTCAGCGTGCAACTTGCCTGATAACAGTAATGAGACTTAATCCATGGCACTCCAATTATTCTGGTTCATCTGAAACACAGCAGTACACACCAGTCTTAATAATACTGGAGAAAAACTATAGCATGGCATAACATAGAGACAATGGAAAAACATAATCTGAAACTATTATTATACATGTTTATTAGAATGTTTTTGTCATTTTTTATTATTATACCATGAGTTTGGATAGTGGACAAATGTGTCAATGTATGTAATGTAATACGCAAATGATGCATGCAACTCCTATTTCTACTTGTAAATATATCTAAGAATACAAATCTGAATTTGTACAATGATTGTAAGTAGTAATCCCTATGATTTCTTGCTTTAAGGAAAGATATTGTGCTGCATTATGATTACACTTGCATAGAGGAAGTGAAAAAGTGACAGTGTCCTCCAATGATTCTACTGAAAACACTGCAAAAAAACCTTCCTGTGTAAACTAATGATGCCTTCCGCACACTCTGGGTCTGTGTATAATTTTAGTTGCAACACGGTGGTTTCTGAAAGTATTTTTCTGACGTTTTTGTTCAGTTAGTCAGTTTTATTTATCTTATGCATGTTCATGCCTTTCCCAGAAGGATTCTCCATCCAAGCCATCTGTGGCCGAACTGGCTGGAAGGTTCAAAGGTCATGTTTTACCTATGCCAAACTCAAAAGATGAGGTATGGAAACTTCCAAATGTATGAACACCTCTATTACATAAAAAAGGTGGTAGAGGTGTACAGCTTTCACAGTCTTATAATATACAGGCTTCTTTTGATTACAGCTCTTTTTACAGGCATTCTTGTTTTTACTTTCGTAGAGGCTGATTCGAAGAAGACCTCCATGTTCACTGAATTTGAACACTCAGAAAGATGAGGATGATAACAAGTCACATGTAAGCCAATTTCATATACACAGTATAATATTATATTGAAGACTATGTTTGCATATATTGTAAGAAGCTGTTTATACACGGTTTATCGTGCCTTTGTTATTATATGCCATATATGCTATTTATTTATTTAGTTATTTAGCATTTTATGTTGTTTTTATTAGGTGTAAGATGTCATGCTTGTATGTTCTTGTTTTGCAGAAACCCGCCATTCCGTCACCAAATCCCTTTAAAATTAAGATGAAGAGCTCCCCCATCATTGAGAAGCTGCAGGTTGGTGTAGTATTATGTGAACTGAGTAGGGCACATAAAATAAAGCTGCTAGTATTATTAACTAGAGATAAGAGAACCAAGGTAATTCAGCAGTCTCATGTTTACAACATTACTGCCATCTAGTGTTTTACCTGTGTACTAAAAGCTGGGGGGGGGAAATGGGAAGGTCTTGCTGTAATTACCATTCAATCGGCTCAGATTGATGAGCTAATAGGATGATGGGCAACCCAGCCTCAGGTCAGGATAAATCTTCACCATCCATTAGTTAGTAGTACAGGAGGGCAGCCATGGGACAAAAAGGCTGCCGTTTCTCTCTCTTCCTCTTCTCTCCGGTGCAGGTAGAGTATTCTGTCTTCTAAGCTCAGGTGGTGCTATGGTAGTGGCGGTGGTACTTAAAGAGACCTCATGGTTGTTTGGAGTGAATGAGTGTGTCACAGGCAGGTGTTTTGTGACACTGGCAGGTATATCACACAGGCAGACCTGCTCATGTACCTAGAGGTTCCTTATTTTATTTTAGAAATAGTTTTTCTTCAAGTTTGTGATAACATTTATAGGATGGAAACATCAGACTACTGCTCTCATGCTAAAGTCTTCATAACTGTGAATATCTCACCATCTTTGCCATGTCTTTATTCAGTTGTGCACAATAATATGTATAGATTGTGTCAGGCCTCCATTCTCCTTTCTTTCTCCAGGCCAACCTTGCAATGTCCCCCACTGCTCTGCTGCAGTCTCCCAAGAGCCCCGAGGTGAAGCTCCATCTACCACCTTTGTCCCCCTGTAGCCCCTGCAGCCCCTGCAGCCCCACCCGACAACCGTCACGGCAGTCGAGTGAAGAGGCAGAACCTGTCAGCTTTGAAAGCCCCCCGGAGGGAGTCCCACTGTCAAGCATCAACAAGGTGTGTCTCTGTACTACTTAAAAGTATATTAACCTGTACATTTGCCCTGTGAATAGTGGGGATTGCAAGTCTCTGGCACTGTTGCGTTAGGGGTGAAAGGTTTGGGAACTCTAGGCATTGAGCGTGCACACTGTATTCTGTACAATGCTCTGGATGTCGTGCATGTATCCGTCTGTCATGACGCATTTGGATTCTAAACTTGTACGCATACAGATGCTGAGACCTCTAATAGCCAGGATTTAATGTACAGAATGTCATTTTCATATGTTTTGTAAAGGCCTATGGGTTTGGGCTGCGGCCCCAGTGTTTGCTTTAAAACCCTGGAGATTTATAACTCCAACCTCAGAGTCAGCAGTGACATCGCAGGCCATCCAAGCAAAAGAACCGCCCCTGGTGTCCTGTAGACCTTGGATAAGCTCGATCAAGACACAGGAGCGCAGCAGAACAGGGGATTTCAACATCTAATCCCCTTAGCCCAGTTCTCCCTTAAAGCCCTGTGTACCATTTTTTATGACACTATCTGGATTCTATTAGGCAGCAACAATAAATGTAAGCATCCAAAGCTATTTGAAGTACAGAAAAGCTATTTAAAGTATAGAATACATTTGTATTAGCACATGATCTCCATGCCAAAGGTCTGTTTGAACGCTGTACTGCACTGTAAAACTGCATGAATGTAATGTATATTCACCCTGGCTTCTTCCCATCCACTCAACACAGTCTCGTGCACGACTGTCATTCAAAAGGCGTCCTCCCACAAGGCAGCACAGGAGGTCAGGTGGAGAGGAGACTGGAGCTGTTGGGGACAACCTGCCTCCTTGTGAACGGAACAGTCCAAAGGAAAATGGAGATGAGGAACCAGTATTCGACATCCCCGCAGAGGAACAGAGGACTGAGTGTGGAAGTTCGAACGCAGGATTGGCCAGGCAGAAAGAACTTGAGGATGGGGATTTCACAATGGTAGCAGATGATCCTGCTGCATGCAGGGCAGAGCCAGCTTCTCAGGAGGGCCAGACTACTACAGTGGAGACAGAAGCAAAACAGGTGCAGGCCTTAGTTAGCCCGATGGAGGAAGGGCAACATTCATTGTCTTGCCCTACTGAGCCAATTAGGGAAGGAAGCAACATGGATGATAAGCGAGAGGAGTCCAACACAGAAGAAGAGATTGAGAGGCTGTGATTTTTCAGAAAAGCTCTAGCAGATGTGAATACTCAGCACCCGCTTAAATGTAAATGTAACCTCTGCTGCCCCCTTCTGGTTTGTATGAGGAAAAGTCATAGAGACTAAAGGAAAGATGGGTTCAGGCTTCATTACAGAGCTGCGATAGCAAATGCTATACATACATATGAATAGGAAAGCAGCATTCAAGTTTAAAAGGAGGATGTAAGATTGGTTACTTCTTGCAGTGCTTAACCCCAATGGCTGTCTGACAGCATATTGCAAAAGATTGCAACTTAATATAACATTGATTGCAGTGTACATTATACATTTAATGAACATATAACCATATAACTTAAAGAGCCACAATCAAAATTAGACATTTTGTACATTGTAAAATGTTTATTTAAACTTGAACTTTAAAATGTTTGCCAAATAATAATGATGATAAACAATAGGAATAAATAAAATAAAATGAAACTCAGTGGAACACAATTTATCTTTCATATTTTATTTATACCTGTTTCACATATCACCTCTTACATATTTTATAAACACATTAATCTTCACCTTCTGATGAAATTGGCTCATTTTATGGATCCAACAAAATGTTAAAGTGTCCAATAACTTTCCTTTTCTGGAAATGTTGGTATTGAGTAGACATGATGCAAATAGCCGTTAGTGCAAATCAGTCAGAAACTATATTTCATGTCTCTATTAAAGAACAGGCAAAAGCAACACATTCACATTATATATTTTAAATGTGTAATAGACATTTTTGTCATTTTTAAGCTTGTCTATGAATTCCTCTTCAAATTAACAGTTCTCTGTCATCTTGTCCTCCCACCTCTCCATTTTATGAACAACAGCAAACTAACATTAACATTTTATCAAACAAATGCACAAAATACAACATCTGCTAAATGTAACATCTGCTATCTGCTAACATAAAGTGAACAGTTATTATATGTTTATGCCACAGTCTAAGGATTAATGCCTTGAAACACACAAGCATAATTAAAATGTTTGCAATAACCAAAGGCTTTCATGAAAACAAACATGATCCAACGGTGATCTTTGTTGCTGGTTAATGCTGGTCTAGCTGCTGGTTTTGCTGACGAAGCTGGTCAACGAGCATGGTCTGTCAAACATTAAGATTATGCTAATCCATTAGACACACAGGCCAGAGTGAGCATAACAAGCTAAAAGGTGAGAATTTATTTGTTACCATATCTTATACAACATGCAAACATTGACATGAAATATACATGAAGGACTTGTATCTTTAGACTTGATCTCAGCACAATAAAGGCTCCTTACTAGCATTGTAACCTTATTCCAGATCACCCTGGAAAAAGATTTTAATCATATGAAGAAATTATAAAGATAACACAATCTGTACATTATTATTTCAAATATCCATCTTTTAAAATATCAGAAATACTGAACCCATGCTAAGTGGCTGGGAAAACATCCCAGGTCTAGATGTCACCTAGGCTATATTTTATATATATATTTCATAATGTCATGACACTCAATACACACAATATTAGTGTTATCATGGTCAATCTTACTGACTTGTATTTTTAATTTACAATTCATTATTCCTTACCATTTAGGACTTTATTTTACGTAGTTTCAAACAAACGTGATGTTTACGTCATCATTTTAACCCTCGTAATGTACTCGTAATATAGTATTTAGCCACACGGCGGCGCCATCTGATTGTGTATGATTTGTGT
>JAODUG010000005.1:678774-695412 GCA_027564795.1 Aphredoderus sayanus | reverse complement strand
ATAAAAAAACTTCTTAAATATATATATATATATATATATATATATATATATATGTGTGTGTGTGTGTGTGTGTGTATGTATGTGTATGTTAAGCAGGAGTTAGATCTGTAACATATACACAATGTTTCATTTAAGAACCATTTAGCATTTCAATGCTCATTCCCGTAAGTCAGTCTTAACTAGCAGCCATTCAGAAGCCATTGTTTTTGTTTCTATTGTTCTTCCCAGCTGGGGTGAGTTGGGGGAGACCAAAAGCAGATGCGTTCATGACATCTCCCTGTTTGCTTTTGAAGTAATAGAGTTAAGCCTGTGTGTATTCTGCTCCTGTGTGACATTGTTTGTGATTGGTTGTGGCTCACCCCCCCCCCCCCCCTCCACACCCCCATCATCCCTCCCCAACATGTGTTGTCTCTGTTTGTGGTCCACAGGTCCTCCGCTGCATTGTTCATCCGCCTCCTCATCCCCTGTTGAGCGACTCCCATACCCTCCCCCTTCTTATGCAGCCAATGAGAGCCAGGGAGGGTTGCTAGGTAACTGTGCGCCTCAGCCAACCCAGGACTCTGACTCTGAGGATGAGTTTGGCCCCAATTCATTCTTAGTTAAAACTGGCTCAGGGAACCTGTTCGCCCCTGCCACTGCAGCCGCTGATGGTGAGTTGGTTTTCAAGCTACTGTTGCATTCTGGAGCTTAGCCTGCCCCTGCTGGGTATGTTGTGTTATAGGTCTTGTGGATGTCTAACAGCTAGAGTGTGTTACAGAGCACAACACAAGAGCAGACACTTTGAGCCAGTATGTAGCCTGAGGAAGTGTACAGTTCTCTGAAGGAAGGCCTTTAAACTTCAAATCCTTATCCAATAGGCAGGATAGAGTTTGGTGGATGTTATGTATCCTACGGACACAAATATCTTCCTAGGTTTGCTCAGGAGTCTACTGTAGCTTACTTGAGACTCTCTTAGGAATTTGCGGAAACAACAGTGTTATGGTGGTGGTAGTAGTAGTAGTAGTAGTAGTAGTAGTAAATTCTTTTAGGTGTAATGTTGTTGTTCCTCATAAGCATGTACATAATAACACTCATAATGGTGTACAGTACAGTATATAAAGAATTAGGCTATCCAGAACTCACATTACCCAGTTAAGGACAAGCTGTTTTAATGATTGTTACTTGACTATTCACAAAGGTGATGTATTCTATCTGAGTGCATTGTTCTCAAAGGGAGGTAGATTGGTTTTCATCTTTTCTTTGTTTGCTTTCCTCCTGAAATCAGTAACTTTGCTGTTGTTGAGTTGGCACCCAGACATTGTCAGAAAATGACAGCCTTGCTCAAACCTTGAACACGTTTGACAAGAACGCCAAACCTGTAAAATAATAGTTTATATTAGGCAGAATGTAGAATGCTTATCGATTTCTAAATCTACAGTACTCCATTTGTGTAGTACATCCCTTAATTAAGTGAATATCTCCTCACGGTCCACTAGCTGCCCATTCTGGGTGTGTGCTGAAAAACTAATCTGGTGTTTCTACATAGCCCTGGCTCTGTAAATGGGAACACTTTTCAAAGTGGTGCAGACCGCACCACACAATACTATCTTAGCCTTGGCAATGCAAGTCTATTGTGGGGGCGGAGCTTGTGAGGGTGCACCGGCTTATGCCGTTGAAGGGAGAGATGTTTTTGCTTTGATCGAGTTCAAATATCCGCAGTCTTTGTCCAGAATCCCAGACTCCACCTTTAAATCGTCTCATTTGAAAAAAAACATAAACAAACACAAACAAGTCAAAAACTGGTTACAGTTAAAAGTAGTTAGTTTGTTATCTTCTGGTGTCAAATTTTATTGTTGAGATAATGTTAAGACAGTTTCAACTTGCTATACAGTACACCGATCTGTAGGCAGACAGATTATGAAACTCTTGTCTGAATTCCCTACAGTCTGAACTGGCCTTGATGTGCACAATTACTTTGTGTCTTGTTCACACATTCACACACACATACACACACGCACGCACGCACGCACGCACGCACGCACGCACGCATGCACGCACGCACACACGCAGACCTACCCACACATGCTCACTCCTGACTGCACAGCATACTGGTATATAAAAAATGCATGGACTCAACATTATCTCAGCTATTTCTTTAAGGGAACTGGTGGGAATGTTTTTGGCATTGTGGTCACACAGTACAGAATATGATTGTGGAAAGTGAAGCAGCACATTGTCTTTTTGTAATATAGCCAGGTCGACAGGACGGTTGAACTATTCAGACCTAGTCATACGCATTTGTAAGAATGCCCCAGGTTAAAAATATGTGAAACAAGGATTATATTATTTTTCTTCTGTTTTTTATTTTTCTGTCTTTCAAACAGAGCCGCGCCTATCTTTCCCCACTGGCACGGCAGACGCAAGAACAAAATAAAACGCTCTAAATAATTGATCAAGCTTACAAGTTAACTACCCAAAGGGAGGTTTTACATCAAACTCCAAAGTGCCAGCAGCTGCCTTGGACCACTCAGAAAGCCCGGGGAATGAGTTATTAATCCCGTTTCAAATCTTCCCTTAATTCCACAGCGGCATTGCACTGGCTGCCCAGCGGTGACACAGCTTTGCTTAAGGGGGACGGGGGTGGAGGGTATGGTCTTTGCTGCGGAAGATTTGTCTTTGTGACAATGGCGCCGATTTGCATAGGTACAGCTTTTAGGTTGGCCTGGGGCTGTCAGTGTGGTGTAGGACCGAGCTGGAAATCTCTCAAGGCTGTCCTCAGCCATCCTAGGGCTTTGAGAGTGTGCTTTAAATAAGCAGATTGCGGCGTGTTTCTCTGTGGTGCTTACCAGTGTCAATACGCACAGATGTGTTCACATCATCACTTTCCTTTTAGCTCCTCAGGGTGGCTTGTAAATAAACAGTAAAAATAAATGCAAGTGGCTTTCTCTTGAGTTCCTTCTTTGCGATTTTTTATAGTTCATGATGTTGTTTATCATGGAAAGTCTTTGGCAGTAAGGAGCCAATTACAATAAGAAAGAAGAGTGTCCTCTATTTGTATACTTAAACCACCTAATGAGCCATGCAAGTGTGCTCCACGCCTTTCCTTTGCTTGACGCAACATTGGAGGCTTTTGTTTATTCAAATAGGCATACTGTATAGCGGGGATTTTTTTTTTTTATTCTTTGGTTTAAAATTAATTCTGCTATTCCACTTCGGTGAGCACCGCGTTACACTCCCACCAGCAGCTCTTAGAAGCAGCCACTTGACTTTAATGAAAAAGTGACTTCAAATTTACAGCTGAAGTTTCCTTGGTTAGAATGACCATTTGCATAGTTTAGGTGGATTTAGGTGTGTTGTTGTACCAATCGTGTCAGTCCAGGCTTGTTTCAGTATTGCAGGGAATTACATGAGCTGGATTTGTTTGGATGATGGATATCCGTAGGAAAAGGAAATACTAATTAAAGTAATATTTACCTGACTACAGTCTGAGTAAAAAATAACAACTGCATTTGAAAATGTTGTATAGGCTATATCATGAAACAGGGAAGCTAACCATTTCTTTTTTGAGTAAATGCAGGGGGTGCTAGTTGATAAAAGGCTTTTACCCAGGTATGTCTTTCTGGAGTTTAGTATGCATCTCAGGTTGTTCAGAGGGAATTACATGCACAGAAAAGCTAATTTAAAAGTCACCGTAGCAAAGATGACTGGAATATAAAATTGGAAGTCTTCGACACATGGGTCAGTGATTGAAGAAATATTCAAATATTTGGTGGCGACACAGTGCAGGAAAATATTTACTTTCATACCACGAGTAAACAGCCACAGAAAACGATGTGTAACTAAAATAATTGGCCAATAGCATATTTGTTGTGCCAGAAAACAGGTGGCGTTTTATCACTTCAGATTCCATTTGCTGAAGGTCATCTCTGAGCCCACGTGTGGGACCTAAAAATGTTCTTCAGTATTTGGAAAGGGTGAATCTTCAGCCTTCGCATTAGAAGCCTCCAAGACGATGCTGTTTATTTGTCGCTGCTCGCTGAAGCCTGCTGTCCCCTTTTGTGGAGCACGTGTTTCACTTTGGCCCCTGGCTTTCTCCAAGGACCTCTTCCCGGGGAGGTTGCCAGTAGGATCCCAATGCCACGCTGTGTCCCAGTGATCTGAGCTGTTGCAGCCTCCATGTATTAGCATCTCTTAATGCAAAACAGTATGGGGTTCGCCTTTCAATGCAGTTGAGCTCCCCGGTGAAAGGGCCGGCATCGCACCTCCTCGCAGCTGACCAAGCAAGAATGTTGAGCTTGCTAGAAGGCTTGGGGACATGAGTGTGTGCGTGTGAATTCAAATAAGGGCTTCCTTTGAACTGCTTAATCATCGCCTCAGTCAGCAGGTAGGGAGCAAATGCGGTTGAAAGAGGTCACCCCACAAACTAATTTAGCCACAGATACTGAGAGGAACGAAACTATCTGAGGCCAAATTCTAATTTAACGAGGAGCGCTTCACATGCCAATGCTATTTTCATATGTCCACATTTGAGTTTACATACTGTATAAAAATAAATGTTTTGCTGCGCGCATTCACCAATGTTTAGCTATAAGGTAAATTACACAATTAAAAACGTATCCATTTGTGCTGTTTGTCAGCGGATGGATGACCGTGGATACCGCATTTTATTTTGCGACATATCTACTTCTTCATAGAAATAAATGGAGATGTGTTACTTTGATACTGTAGAAATTTCAGGCCATCTGCGCCCTTTGAAAGAAATCTTTAGACCTCCTCGATAGATAAACAGCCCGGCTACATACAACGCAGTGCATGTGTAACCATTTGGCTGTTTCTGGCTAAGGCGGTTCAAAGAATGACAGAAAATCCATTATTTCAGAAAGGATGAGAGGAGAAGAGTCTCTTCTAATGGATCAGGTTACTGGTGCTGGTACTGTTTGTGGGAAAGAATAAGTAAGGGAAAAAAAAATCAAACAGATCTCTGCAAGTGTCAAAAATAGGGGTAGGATTTGCGTAACATGTCCTGTTTTTTGGTACATGACACATAATTCCCAAATTCCCTCATTAGACCTTGCCACCTATAGGGAAGCTGTCCACTACCAGGTTTTTCCTCTTTCAGTTAGTTATGTAGTGAAGCTTAAATTGCGTTTCCAGAAGGCCTTTTTTTTTGTTTTCCTGCTTCCTTATTCCCATGGAGAGAGACCCAGTGGAGGGCTGAGTGTTATCCACAGCACACGTTGTTTGTGGTACCTGTTACCTCTCAAATGAGTTCGAGGAAGACAGCTAGTATTCCCGCACGACTCCTTCTTTCAGGCTGTCCTAATGGTGCAAGAAACAGCAGGGCCAGAAAACACAGTACTAGCTTTTCAGAGCACAGCTTCACTGCCTTGATGACACATTCTATTTGTATTTTTACAGGCAAATGCTACTCAGCTGGAAATTTTGCTTCTGTGATTAGCCATAGGGTTTATAGCTGTAAACGCGATTTAACGATTTATCTGCCTGGTGGATAGCCTTTCATTAATTCTATATTGAATGGCTCAGGCCCCGGCGGTTTGAACGGATGTCCAGGGCATGTCATATCGCTTTATTTCATCAGGTGTGACCACTGATGCTGCAGATTGTATCCACCCACAAGTAGTTTCTCCCTGGGCACAGAACGGAGACAGCTTGCCCGGACGGCATGCTGTGGTTCTTCCCATGGAGAAAGTCAGTCGTGTGTCAAACTGTTGGGGATCATTAGGGGTTTGGAATGCCTCTGCGTTTCACTACTCATCTATTATTTATGAATAGTAGTTAGTTGTGATCACACATGATTTGCTGAGAGCTATTCCAGTGGTGCCAGTACATATGTTTACTTTGTAAGTGTGCCTAAAACTCATAGCTCATCACTTTCATCAGGTTTATGAAGCTCAATGTCAGTGGCAGTATAGCACATTTACTTATTGACATTGATTGTCTGATTCTGTAGAAATACTCCTAAACCAAATACATCCTGGACTAGCTTCAGTTTGTTTACATTATGTATCATAGCCCTTAAACTGCATATTTTGTCTTTACCTCCAGTTGAACAATGAACATATCCCTAAATACCAACTGTCGCACACAGCTTTATCATAAACCAACAAGAGGTACAAATTGCAAATGGCATCTACAGTATAGCATGTTGTATTGTAGCTACAGTATTGAACCAGTGAACCAGACCAGGAGACTTGTTTAACACCGTATTCTACTCATCCATATTTGTTGGGGGTTTGTGCTAAATAATGATGCTAATTTGCTTTAATGAATTCTCAATGACTACTGTCTGAAGGGCTTAACTGACTTATACACCTGCTACAAAGAAAAATGAAACGTCCACATTCCCAGACTGAATGGATATCTTTAGGGCTCTATTCTGAATGCCATGTGAAAGTTTGGCCATTGTAGCAAAGTCCCCTTTCTCTGTCTGTCTAACAAATGAATCTCCCTTTTCTTGCCAATTTCGTTGTGCAAAGCAGGTCAATAGAAAGCCATTTATTTTTCCTGTCCTTTGGATAGTGGTGAATAATTGTTGCTGAATCACCACATCTGCTAGGGTGGCTGGTCGTTGCCCTGCTCTTTGTCTATCTTATTCTATTATTATTTCTGGATGCCGCCACAAAAATCCAACTGCCCACTTTAAGCGGGTGTCAGTTGGACAAGGGCAATCGTATAGTCCATAAAGGACCCAGTCAAGTAGTGACTGTGACTGCATGGTTCATTCTGTAATTATGCTACATTTTCTGTGCTGTACTCTAAAAGTTCCCTATTAACATGATTGCTTCCTGATATTGCATTCGAAAGTAGATATTTTCCTGAGATGTAATGCATCCACCGTGAACACATTTGTCACCATGATATGGTATTTCTTCAGCTATTTCTTTGCTATACCCATGTGTAATTAGCTTAACCTTTTTAATGGTTTTAAGGATCAGATACATTTCTGAGCAGCGGGGAGGTTGGCTTATTGTCTCTCCGTAGTCAGTTTTTCTGTGGCACGCCTCTTTCTGTGTTTAAGAGCTAGGGCTAAATATGAGCAACATTGTGAGGAAGCACATTCGTATGGAACCATCTGTCACCACAACAAACAGATTATGTGCTACTCAATTTACAATGAGACAGAAACGAGAACTTCTGTCAGAAACAAGGATTCTGTCAGAGCCTCCTCCAATAATGTCTCTTAAAGAAAAGCCACACACGGGGTTTTGTCTGCAGGACAAAATTAGTACTCTATTCTTTTGTGTGAATGGCTCTAAAATGAACATTCCATAAGCATTTGAAGATGCAGCAGGGCACCTCTGAGGGTATGTGTAAAACTGGCACACATCCTGTAAAACGCGCCTCTATTAAACGGCTTACACACAGACAGTCCACAGTTGCTTCAGGATTAGATGCGGCATGCTTGTTTCTTCTCGCTTTGCCGGCACCAGCAGTTCATCCTCACCGCCACCCATCCCACACCGACACCTATACCTGTCTCTTTGCTAGCACTTCAAATTGGACGTTCAACAAAATGTTATATTAGCTCTTTATACTTTCATTCCAGGAGCTTAATGCCTCTGTTTAGTTGCACTAGCTTCATACTGTTTGATCAGAGTAGTGTAATGGATGCTATTATAGTACATACTTAATATACCCCACAATAAAAGCAAGAAAGAAAATAGTCTCTGAGTCTTTTTACTTGTCCAAGTGGGTATGGCGTAATTAAGGGATAGATACAAAATACAACCCCTTTGATTCTGAGGTGAGTTATCAGTTTTATGTGAATATCTGTTAAGTTACCAAAGGTTTCCCTTAAAAATAGTCTGATTTTACTGAGTTTACTGATTTGAAGAAGCATATATAGAGTACATACACAGTACATGCACACAGAGTGCAGGTTCTACAAATGAAAAATAAACTGCGGGCAACAAATACAAGCATTTCCTCTTGATAGGGAAGGGCAGCACTGGGGCATGTGCGTTTGAAAACCATGTATCTATCACACAAAACAAAAAGCAGCACCTCACTTTCCTTTAGAGTAGGTCTATACAGTTTTGTAACCAAGCACCTGCTGCTACTACAGCAGCTGTGTGAGTGCTTGGGTTAAATCTGCCTAACTGGCGTTGTGGTGGTCTATGAATTGTGTCTTGAGGTTGAAACCAGTGTTGTTTTGGTTTGAAACACAGAGACTACATGCCCCTCCGGAACGGCTAGCACTCCTCTCGACCGCAGTTCTCCACTCCCATCAACAAAGCTGTAAACTGTCGACTGTCGCTATACCCTTTGAGCAAGGCAGTCGAGCAGAGCTGCTTAAGCCGCAGCCGCAATGTGGCTGTAAGGAAAACCTCCTAGGTGAGGTGGTGTTTTGCTGAAAGCGAGCATGCTCAGTCAACCTTCACTGGTGAATAAATGTTAAGAAAAGGTGTCTATTGGACTCACAAACAGGGCAGTGGGTAGCTCTCTTTGCACAACGACTACTGTCTGGTCTGAGCAAACTGTGTCACCGGTCTCAGTGGGAGCCAGCGAGCACACGGTTGGTAGGGAAGTGTTGGGAGCGAGGGCTTTGTTTATAATTGGCTCGTGTGGATGCTATGCAGCTCTTCTGTAGACACGCTCCGTGCGCTGTGCTCTAGTGACGGTGAAGCCATGGCTTGTCCACTTTCAGCCCAGCAAGTCCTGGATACTAGATATCATTGACTAAGCAGGTTTAAATTACAATCCCACACACTTATAGCGCACACACACATACACACACATATATACACACACACGCACACAAACACACACACTCACACACACACACACACACACACAAACAGTACGTCCACGCATGTTTGCGGATATTTTGCTCAATATATATGTATACATCTAAATGCCCCCCTCCTTTGTCTCTCCTGCTTTTCAGACGGGGTATTCCAGAACCACTCTCGCCTGCGGACGCCCCCTCTCCCGCTCTCCCACTCCCACTCCCCCAACCACCAGCACCATGCGGCCTCCGTTAACTCCCTGAACAGGGCCAACTACACACCGAGGAGCAACCCAAGTCCTGCGCCCACGGACAGCTCCGCTCCTCCCGAGGGTCCCCCCAGCGGTCAGGACTCTGGCAGTGCGCAGGACAACTGGCTGCTCAACAGCAACATCCCCCTGGAAACCAGGTATTTGCTAACTCTCCCCACGTTGATGCTGGCATCAGCTGGACTGAGCTTGGGCTGCTCTTATTGAATGCAGCTTTCCATGCTGTCATATGATATTACTAGAGTGCTAACCAAGTCAGAATGTGGGATATATCCTGCCAGGAGCAAAGGCCTACACATTTGACGAACAAGATTTTCAGGCGAAACTGGAGACGAAGTGCTGTTGGCGGTTTTTTATCTTAGCAGCCTAAATAACGCGGACACTATTGGATTTCAACAACTGTGTAATTATAATCATGTGAAACAGCTCTTGTGAAATTACATGGAGGCTCCTGTGTGCAGGCCGCACGACTCTTCCACTCAAGCCCTGAGTTTTATTTATTACATTTCAATCAGTATTCAACCCTCTAGCAGATTCCTCAATAGGAGGCCCTTGTGTAGAGTAGATCTGTCAAGTGTTATTGTATCAGTGGAGATATCTGCTGTCTTCAGCTGGTCTCTATACAAGGCACTGTGAAGTCAGGAAAGGGGTTAGAGTTAGGGTTAATTGTTTGCACATAATGCAGCCAGCCATCCATCCATTTGGCCAGCACACAGCTTTTTATATAAGCAGTGTTGTCTTGGCCGCACTCATACAACTTTCAATATCCAAATGTCAGTCCGAATTAGAAATAGAAACTTGATAAACAAACGGGTGTGCCCAAGTATAGAACATACTTGAGTTGTCATAACCAGCAGTACCTTTTGGTTCAATATAATTACGTTTTCTTGTTACGGATTTTGTGAGACGGTTCAGTCAACAGGAAAATGAATGCTAATTTTAACGAGTAGCGGGACAGTTACTGGCGTAATGAGTGATTAAACATCGCACAGCTCCAACGGTAATCCCATACAGGTATTCCCAGTGGAGCAAAAATAAACAGATGGTGAGGAGGCTGGATTTGCAACAGGCATTAGAATCCTGCTACCGAAACCACATTATGTACTGTATAACAGCCAGCGCCAGGAAATTTTTTTATCAATTATTAGAATTCCGCCAATGTAATTGAAACCATTAGTAATATCCGCAAGGGTCCTGAAATATCGGCTGTCATTTTTCCTTAGTTAATAGCGTTATAACGGCCCCCCCTGCTCACTTTTGTGGAATTGAATGGCCCTGATAAATTGTGCCCTGGTAGGACGTATCTGGGGTTGTCTCTCTCCTGCTTCAAACGCTTCTTCTGCCGGGCATCTGCCTCTTCATTAAAAGTTGCAGTCTTCTTCTCAGAGGATGCTTGTGAGAAGCTTATGAGACCAGGCCTGGAGGAGCAGAGAGCCCCAAAACTAGGCTTTTCTCTCGTACTGTACCATCGAGCGTGCTCAGCCTGGCCGTTGCATGTGGACAGTTTATTTCACCATTGCATTGTCCTCCCTTATGGAACAGAGCTCCCGTGGGGTGAGCAAAATGGGAGAAATGAGACTTGGGTCTTCTAGAAAGCGAATGATCCGTGCGTCTAAGTCACACATAAGTAATGTGTTATCTGTGACCTTTTGTGTCGATGGAGAAAAACTGTTAAAAAGAAAATAAACTTTATTTCACATAGATACGCTGTTTGGTGCAGAAAATTGTGAAACTGAATTTGAAAGTCAATTATAAACCAAGTGCTTCTTTATTTATAAATCGCACTTTCTAAAAGCCTTAAGGTGGTTATGTGTAAGTGATGCATTGTTTTCTTCATATCACAACCTCGAAGGAGCCACAATACACTAATGTTTATCAGAGAAGAGCAAGACGCTTGCAGAGAGGGGCAGGGCTCATACAATACAAGGTATGGCAGTGTCCAACTGGTGTGGGATGGGGCAAGCAAGCTATTACTTTGTCTCACGCCTTTGTAGTAGTAGTTCCATAAGGGCCTTATGATTTCTCTGTCCTGTGCTGTCCTCCTTGATATCCATTTGTCTAGCTGTTGTTAACGTCGCCTGGTTTGACTTGCGTCCTGTGTTTCTCGCATGCATGTCTCACGGTAGCTTCATATCCATCTTTCCACCTGTGTGTAGAAGCATAGCAAAGCAGACATTCCTAGAGACTTTTCAGGACAACCTCATTGAGATGGACATTCTGGCGTCAGCGCGGCGCGATGCCACGTACAACGAAGGGTATGTTGCATGTTTGCTATCTGGCTCACACTGGCGCTAGCATCTGCTTTGCCATGAGAACATTGTTGTCATCTCCGTTTCCCCCATCAGTCACCTGCTGTTTAAATGCTGCCAGTTGTCCGGCACTGTGCCTAACCTATTTAACACCACTAACAAGTCACATTATGTCATATTGTGCTGTTTCCCCTCCTGATACATGTAGCCCTGTTGTAAGTCAGCGCGGCTGGATTATTTATTTTCGCTTAATTCGCAAATGACAGGAAACCGAATTTGCCCTGATTTTTCATGAGAACACGAACAGTTTTGGTGAATTCTCATATCATATCATACTGTACATTGAAGTGTGACATTTAATCACATTCGCATCAGTGTCGCTCCACAGCGTCTTGTAAACCTGTCAGTAAAAGAGCCTTGACAACAAACCCGCTGCCAACCGACGTTTATAGGCTGATCGTAAGGGGAGCAGCTCGACACATGTTTTACAAGGAAGCCAACCATGATGTTCAAGGGCAAATGAACCTCAAATCAGCCTCATGCCTCAGATGTACAGTATATACCCGCACAACACATCTAGCGCACAGTGGTGCAATGCTATTCAACACGGTGGCATGCATTAACAAGGGCCAGCTATGGCTACTAGTTCTGTAAATTAGATTTGATATTGATTAATATTGGAATGGACAAAACCCATTGTTCCTTAGCGTTGCCACCAAACCAGCAGACGTGTGGCTATGGCAACCGTATTGAATGTGCTCCGAGATGGAACTTCCCACCAGCACAGAGGACTGCACTCATTGACACAGTGACACGTTACGATGATAGAGAAGCCTAGCAAACACTGCGCTGCGTAATACAGTGGGATCTGTGACGGAGAGGCCCCCCTTTTCCCCTCTCTCCCCCAGGCACTTCCTGTTCAAGCCGGGCGGGACGTCGCCCATGTACTGCACCACGTCGCCCGGGTACCCGTTGACCTCCAGCACGGTGTACTCCCCGCCGCCGCGCCCGCTTCCCCGCAGCACCTTCTCGCGGCCCGCCTTCAGCCTGAAGAAGCCCTACAAGCACTGCAACTGGAAGTGCGCTGCCCTCGGCGCCATCCTCATCTCCGTGACCCTGGTGTTCCTGCTGGCGTATTTCATTGGTGAGTTTCGCCTCCCGTCACCCTCACGTAGCTCACATCCAATGCCCCCCCCCCCCCCCAACCATAACCTCCAGCTCCCACTGCTTCTGTCGCACTCAGAGACGTCCCTGCGCCATTGTGCTCCCGCATTATCTGTTTTAATAGCGCCGATTTCGCTCCGCTTCACATATGAATGTGGTTACGTGGGGATTCAGGCGGTGGGCTCTTCATTCACACACCTCATCAGAAGTAACATTATCATTCATAGATTGGATCCCAGTGTCTGCAGAGAAGGGCTCGCCAGTTTGCTGCTCTCGTGATTAGGGCAGACGGGGAATGAATTAAGAGAGCTGGAACACATCGGCGCTTTGCTCTAGAGGATTCGGCTCACTTTGAAAATTCATCAAGATGTACTGTACTGCGCAGCACAGCTACAGCTCAAGGTGGCCCTTCAGCTGAACCCCCTCCCCGATGCCCTACGGACTGTATAATGTCTGAGTTGTGTTATTGAACGATATGTGCTCCTTCCAACATTGGCCACTCCCTGAGGAAATGATATACATGTCTGCCGACATACAGCATCATCCTGATTCACGTCTGCGGTGTGTATACATATTGACTATGCCGTAGGTGTCAGATCAGGTCATATTTATTAATACTACATTTCAAGACCCTGCTGTCAGAAAACAGGAGACGCGCGGCCCTCCCTTGCTACATAATGTACGCCACAGTAGGTAGAGGCATGTGGCATGTGTCAGGCTGAGTGGACCCAGGAGGAGGGTGCGGGCAGGCTGAGAGCATGGGGGTCAGGGCACGCCGGTGCGGTGTGCGCGGTTGAGGCTCCCCATGGGGACACGCGGGTCCAACGTACGGGGGTGCGCCTCTTGGCGTGGCGGTGGCACAAGAGCAGCGGAATGACTGACAAAGGAGCGATAAAGGAGATGGAGCCACAGGGCCCCTGCGGAGCAGTTAGGGAAGACGAGGGAAGAAGAGGACGAGCAATGTCAAAGAGTTTGGATAAGAGACTGGGTTCAGAAATGACAGCCCCGGATGGATAGGCAGACACCTTCCAGCAGTGTGGCGCGCTATATCAACATGTCAACACCCTCATGTGTTTGTTTGCTTTAGTGAATGCTTGATTAAATGTGCTATAGACAATATTTTAAGCATTGCTGTAGCAGCAAACCGCTATTTTTTATGTAAAGATACTGTGGCGACATCATACTCCCTCTGTGTGCGTTGTAATCAGAGCTCCTCTGTTTGTTGTTTACATACAGTAGCCAGGCTGGCTGCGTGTGTGTGTGTGTGTGTGTGTGCGTGTGCGTGTGTGTGCGTGTGTGTGTGTGTGCGGCCCACAGAGCATTTGTTTTGGTCTGAAATGCTGCTGCGCTAATATGCCATCTAGTGGCATAAAGTTATATAGGATCACTTTAAAGACATGTTGACAAGGTCCATGCTTATGTCCTTTCAGCATCCACTTTTGTCCATTAAATGAAATGCACGGTCAGTTACAGTAGCTGTGACCCTAACTGCCTGCTTGATCAACATGTCCTAAACGTGGTTCAAATCAAGGTTGTGTTCAGCTGCACACAGAAAATGGGACTATTTTTTATTAACAGGAAAAATGATGGGTCCATTTCTGCTCACTTGTATGAAGCCTACAGTATGGAGTAGCAGCCAGATTGTCTTTTAATCTTCATCGGTGAGATGAATGAATTCTAAATTGAATTATAAATATGCGATGTGGCTTAATGATCATAATTTCTTTTGCTGCTTGAAGCTAAACCAACTAAAATCTTTTCACTCATTTTTAGGATACCAGAGAACTTAAAATGGTTTAGATTCCAAGTGATGCTGGTTGAAATAAAACCAGAATCGGCTGCCTCATGGTAATAATCTGTGCCGAGAGTGTTGCCATTAATAAAGGCACTGAGGCTGAGAGTTCGGGTTTGACTTGTAGCATCAACAGTGTGAGCTTGGCTGTAGATGTTGTCTAGATACATCATTACAGTTAGTAACCTGGCCACGAGCCAGACAGTCCCATCAAACTGATAGGGCTTAATCACTGTGCGTAATTACACCCTGCAAAAATCAGACTGTCTCCCGGTGCCCTGCAAGTAAACATGTTGGAGACCAGGCCTCACCCTAAGATCTGGATTTCCAATCAAGAATTAGAGCCATGTTTAATTAAATGCTGATGAGAAAATATATTTAATTTCAAGTGCAATTAATTATTTAGGACTGTAATTGGAAACTCTGGGTGAAATGTCTAATGAACCCAATTAAGTCTTGTGACAGATGTTTTGACTTGCAGTGCTTCTTCATTCGACGCCACTTTGTAAATTGCCACGTTGTGAAGTGCAAACAGGTTTGGGGCTTTGAGACGACACTATTTTCTCTGTGGTTGCATGCTCATTAGCACATTTGTTATACGTTAGTCATTTTAAGGTCATCAGTATCCTCCTGTGTTCACTTCCATTCACACAGGGTTTTCAGCCAAGGACAAAGAGGTTGAGCCCCAGAAAGAAATTCACTGCATGAGAACACAACCCAGAAAAGGCTGCACTGCAACACAGACCTTCCCATGGAGTCTATTCTTGTATCCGTTAGAATATCATTGCTTTGTTTAAAGTGCTAGTGTAGTTTTGGTAATTATGGAGTGATGGTAAACATAGTATGTTTTGTTACACATAACATTAATGGAAATAGAAAATAGAAAACAAAATTGATTCTAAAAACATATCTGTTCTTTGGGGAAATATTCCTCAATAGCACAAGTCAGTATATTGGCTTTTCTTGCTGTCATGCTGATTGACAGATCATCAGTCTGTACCATTGGACCTGTGCTCGAGCGGTACAGGTAGTTTAAAGCAATTGAGAAACGCTCCAGTGCTTTAGATATGCTGACCCGTGGGCTCGCTGGTACCATGCTATCTCTTCGCTATTATCTCAGGAAGAAAAAAAATCTGAGTTGTGAATGAGGGGATGAAAGGGAAAACAGCCCGCATAAAACAACACACACAAAAATGTAATCTTACTCTTATTAAATTCGTACTGTTTCTTAATGTGTTCTTAAACACATTTTTGCAGGAATAGCTTGCCTTGATGGTGTATTTACTTTCTGTTTGGAATTGGTGGGATGCCAGTTTAATAGAGATGTAAAAGCAAAAGAGCAAAACTGAAGACTTATTTATCGCTCTGTTATTGGAGTGTCTAAAAACATTAATTAATAATAATGAATATGGCAATGAACATATCCAGCCCACTCGCTGGCAGATGAGAGAGGCTGCATTTCTCTCACCGTTGCATACTGTGTCCCTTACTGTGTGCCTCAAGCAAACAGCTCATTTAGATACAGTATTTAGATAGGGCTGAACCGCAGCCTCTCTTGAAGTGCCCACTAGTTAGACAGAGCTGTGGCAGATCAGAGGAGAAAAGCACCAGACCGCTGTCAGCTCACCCACAGCAATGGGCACAGGCCCCTCTCAGATTGGCCGAGCACTCCTCTGCTACAGTACTTCTGGTCCCTAATTGACACATGGTGTGATGTGACTTCTGCCAAGAGATAAGCGAAAGGAGGGCACAACATGTGCTCAGGACAGAAACGGGCAGCGTCTCTCCTGACAGGTCAGTGGCATAGCTGGGACACAGATGCGTGCCACGTCCCCGGTGCCAGCGGACGCCTCGTTAGAGGCACCTGTGCTATTCCTCCGCCGCGCCTTTCTTTCCTTAGCCCATTCCACCGGCCTCGGCGAAGAAACCGAGTTCCAGCGCCGTGGCTCTGCGGACGCTACTGCAGAGCCACGGCAGTTGTGGAAGCTACTGTAGCAAAACTAATTTTCGCCAGGCCCTCCACTGGCCCAAGTCCAGCTCTCTGCATATCATAGATACCAAGGAAGCGCCAAAGTAAATCTTTAAGGGAGGAACGGCTCTGCAGCTCATTTTCCATTAGAGGCCTTGGGGACGGTTGGGATGAAGAATGGGGCCCACAGAGAAGTGATTACTTGGACACTCGGAATGACACTCCGCCTGGTGCCTTTGATGTGATTGTTGTGCCAGAAATATACACTGACTGTGCCTCAGCCTCAGCCTCCCCAGTCAATGCAGAGCCACAAATCTAAGGGAATGTCTCATATGAAACCCACAAAATGGCAAATCAAGTCCGCTGTCTCATCACCGGCTGTGTCCTGCTCTGACAGTCAATTCTGCAGAATCGAATTTATATTGTCTTATTAAAAATGTTTTATTATATATATATATATATATATA
>JAODUG010000005.1:664527-678674 GCA_027564795.1 Aphredoderus sayanus | reverse complement strand
ATATATATATATATATATATATATATATATATATATATATACGTACGTTGTTACTGTTGACAACCACACAAAGCTCAGATAACATGCATAACAGTAGCAGGGATCGCGTGTGTGTGTGTGTACGTGTGTGCGTGCGCGTGTGTGTGTGTGTGTGTGTGTGTGTGTGTGCCGGCTATGTGGACAGATTGGAGCAGAGCAGTTGGGCAGGGTGTTGCCCTCTAATACTGTATGCTCGTACAGTATGTTCATAATAGATGGAATGATATTTCTGTCACCTCTCCCAAGCTTGTCACATTCATGCAGTTTTAAAGGAATAGTCCTTACCCATGTTCACCATGGTATTATTACTGTTTATCAACACTGGTATTATTATAACAGTTCACTCGTGGTCATTTGAGAAGCAGGAAGAATTATATCATATGCATGTCTAAATGAAGCAAGGCATGGTGCCTATATACTGTACTGTATCTTTATATAGATATATACATAGATGTATAGTGAGAAATGTTAAAAAAGATCAGTCCTACTGTAGAGGGTTTATTTTCTAACGTTTAAACGCACACATTATAATTGAATTGCTTGGTTATTTATTTGTGGAGGTTAAGAGAACTGACAAATCAGTAAAATAGCTGTATTGCCTCTCTGGGCATTTTCTGCTGACTGTTAACTTCCAAGGTGGATTTTGGCTGGCTAAGCTTCTCTTGTCCATTCTCTTATTGGTGATCTGTCATGGTCAGCCCTGCCTCCTCTGCCCTGTCCTCCCTTTGCCATTGTTCCGAAGGACATTTCTTTTGTCAGCCTCGTACAATATCGGTGTGTTTTCCCCATGATGTTCACATTCAACCAGCCCGCGGTCTTCCTGCTGAGCTGAGTCTTTTCCTTGTGTCCCCCAGATTGGTAAGGCGATGGCGATGGGAGAATGATAGTGCCCTCCATGAACCATGCCTCATGGTGTGGGGAGACAGATGTTAGCTCCAGGACTGCATTCTTCTCTTGATCCTGCTCACTCAGCACTTAAGACAGAGGAAACATACCATTAGCCATTAACACTGCATTGTTCTTGGCTTTGAGTTCTTTCCATGTCCTGCTCAATATTAATGTACTGCAAAGTCCCTCTGTCACTTTTGGTTGTAATTGTTTCTCTGGCTATCTCATTTAAATTGACACCGTTCAATTTGTGTCCAAAATGTTGTGATTGAAACAAGCGTTACATAAACATTGTTGTTTTGGGGTGAATCGGTAAGAGCACCTGTCCCTCCCCGTCCCCCGTGTGAGTGCTGTGGCTGACGCCCCCCTCTCTACTCTGCCGGGGAATAAATGTCAGGCTCTAGGAATGCTTTAACACACAATCAAGGCGTGTACAGTACCTTTAGCGTGCTCTACACATGGTCAGACTGAGAACCTTCTCACAGGGAGACGTCCTGAGATTGTGTGTCTGTGCTGTTGCAGCCATGCACCTGTTTGGGTTGGACTGGCACCTGCAGCCCATGCAGAGACAAATGTACCAGCTGTCAGAGGACAACGCCAGCGGACTGCCTTTTCCTACAGACCTCAGCCTGCCACCCCTAGGCAACACAGGCCTGGAGTTACCAGACCGCAGGGGAAAAGATGACAGTAAGTAGTGCATTCTTAAAGCATAACCAGGCGTTGTAATGTAAGTATTTATGATTGAGGTTGAACGTTTGTTGAATAATTCCGTTTATATAATTGCTTAAAGACTTAAATTGTTTATACTGTGAGCTATGTAAGAATGTGTGGCAACAGCCCTCTAATCTAGGGATTCCCAAACTTCTTAGGCCATGACCCCCAAAATAACAGTGTCACAGACACTGTTATTTTGGGACACAATCCCCGGAGGTGATTGAAGCATAACAGACATATTTTTTGTAGTAATTTAATATAGGCTAGTGGCAGAACATATCAGTAAAAATGCTTAAACTGTGGTAACAATTATGAATGAAAATATTAATTCAAATTGTTTTCAAATTTGGATCTGGAAATCATTTCACTGTGTTGTGTGACCCCCACTTTTGGCCAATGTTTAGCCATTTATGCAACAACAAGGAGTTTACTTCGGATTAATTCTGTTTGATTTTGGATTAATTCTCTTTGATTTTGATTTGATTGATTGGTTATTCTGTTATTCTGTTTTTCATGCAAGGAAAGCTTTTTTTTAAGTAGCAGTGACATTTCAGTGCTCTACCAAGTTTCATCATTGTTTGTCATCCGGCTTCACATTGTGCTCAGGGGTCTCTGTGGTACAGCATGCATCTGCATTGTAATCCAGTGAAAGTTGCTATAAGTGCGAAAGTGTTTTTTGTTCCTGGAGGGGAGAAGTGGAGCAGCTTTAGGGAGTGAGTATCCAGGGGCTGGAGGCGGATTAGCCACTTTGTCCCTTCAGAACGGATGTGATCCTTTCATCTTCTAGTCAGCACTGCCTTTCTGGGCATCTGAAGAAAGCATGTGCTCACCCCATGGCACCAATAGCTAGACTTGTGGAAAGTTTGTTCTCCTCAACTGTTGAACAAATTGGTCTAGATTACAGTGTGGTTTGCCACAGGCGGACAATAGGTGGGAGATCAGGTCATTAACATATAGATGAATCCAAGAGTTGTCTTAGTCATTTACCAAGTAGCCGAAAGTGTGTTTAGCTGACAATAAGCATGACTACACACCATCTTAGAGCCACCATGGCAGCTGTTGTTGAAAGGAAATCAATAGCCTCATGCTTTCTAAATAAGTTTCATTCTGTGCCGCTGTCACCAGAAACGCTGATGTTCAATCTAGCGCATTACTAAGGTGATACAGACATCTAAAGGACTACCCACTGTCCTCTCTCGGCTAGTCTTGTCTTGTTTGATAGTTTCTACTCAACGTTTTGTCGAAACAGTGTGCAGTCGATTAGTTTGCAAAGCAACACACCATTTATTTTACCACAAGGCCCATTATCGCTCTGCTCCACTTATGATTTATTTAAGCAGACTGCTTATTAATGTGCTGCATAAATACATACACCCCAACATGCGGAGTCAGTCTGCTTGTTGTAGCATTATGTAAAGCCTGGATGTGGGAGACATGGAGCATGTCCTGTCTCCTCTGATAAAACCCTTTGCCACTGATGGACTTTTGAGGAGACTGCCATCTGCCGAGCCATGTGTAACATAGTGCTGTGCCTGCCACCAAATCCTGGGGGCTGCGTTGTATGGATGTCTGCTTTAGTAGACATCACTGCTGAAATTGGCCCATCTACACAGGCAAGCAGATGTTGCTATTTCCACTGAGTCCAATGTAAGGTGTATTAAGGAACACATGGCCATTTTACGGCGGTGGATGTGTGCTAGTACCTGCGCTGGCCAACTTCGACAACATTGCTTTACCATTCCTGCTAAAATATAGGAAGTACACGAGTACAGTATGTTGCGATAATTTAAATGCTTTTATAGTTATGTATACAAAACATCACATTTTGGGCAGGGTATTTCTACATGTAATGTAAACATGGATAATGCTTAGGAATTTGTGTTTTGCCTCAAATTGTGTGTTTAAATTGTTTTAGTAAAGACTTCATTTCCCATAAGCCTGACACGTGTTTGTAATGCATTGAAAATAAGTAGTTGAGAGATGTTTTCCCAGACATAGGGTAATCATTTTCATTCTATGCCGTAAATCAGTTAGTAAATCGGTCAGATAATCTGACTCAAATGATTGATGGTTCTTCTGTTTAATCCAGTCATTTTATAAGTGTGAACTAAAGACAGTATAGAAAAGTGCTTATTTTAAGATTTTAATGAGGACTTGTTTTGTTTACCTGCCGACAATGAAATTAGGGCATGGGGAGTCATGCTTGCAGCGGTCAGAGGTGTCACAATTTTTTTTTTTGGCTGTCAGTCAAATGATTGAAAATCTGTGATATGGTTCAGACCATCATGCCTCAGTAGACGGACTGCCTCTGGCCTCCACATGTAGGATTAATGGTGTGATCTCTCTGACCGATTTACTTTGTGTCCGACGCAGGCAAATTGGACAGCTTCTTCCCAGACGACAGCTTCATAGACATGGGGGAGATTGATGTGGGGCGTAAGGTGGCCCAGCAGATTCCTCCTGGGATCTTCTGGAGGTCCCAGGTCTTCATTGATCACCCCATGTACCTGAAGTTCAACGTGTCCCTAAGCAAAGATGCCTTAGTCGGGATCTATGGAAGGAGAGGCTTACCCCCGTCTCACACGCAGGTGGGTGCCATTTTCTGGCAAAGCCATAGCACAATATGATAGATACTGTACACGTGTTGTTTGAGCATCACGAATCCTTGCATTGATCTATATATTCGTTTTTAGTTCAGTGAACATCTCCTCGCTAGCTGCCCATAATGTGTGCGGGGCTGAAAACATAATCGGGTGTTTCCACACAGCCCTGCCTCTGTAAATGAAAATGCAAACAAAGTGGTGCAGACCGCACCGCCCTGCACTATCCCAGCCTTGGGGGCGGAGCTTCTGAGAGAGCACCCTATGGCATTGAAGGGAGAGGTGTTTGTGTTATGAATATCAACAATGACAAGTAAATGTTGAATGTAAAAAAGATGTTTTTTGGATCTTGCCATAAAGACGGAATTATACATTTCATGCTGTGCCATGCATGAGTTTAGCAAACATGTCTAAATGATGTAAGAGCCAAGGTTGTTTATCATTTTCCTTCTACCACAGATCATACATTGTTATATTGTTGTTGTGTATTTTTAATGTATATAACTGTGTTAGAGCATAGCATGAATACAAATCATTTCATAAATCTCTCCGTTGTATTAGAAATCATTTTCTTTGCCCCAAGGATTTATAGTGAATTCCTTTTTAAGGTTGAATACTGTAAATGAATCACATGAAGATACAGGGCTCAGAGGCCAGCATAGGGAGATTTTTCTTTTCTTTTCTATTCTTTCATCTACAGTATGTGCAATGTAGAACCAGATACATTGTATATCATGTTATTAATCATATCTGGCTCTGCATGGATATGGTCTACAGATTTTAGATTTCTTCCACAAATTTGCCCATGTCTCAAAAAGTGTGGTGTTTAGTGTACATATAAGTTTATATTAAGGTCCAGTGTGATTTATTTTTCCTTCAAAAGATTTTTTTGTTGTTGTTGTACTTTTCTCTATTTTTAAACCAAAGCAAATAGTCCGGAGCACAGTTTTTGTGCCCTAACTGATTACACGCAACATGGAAGATGAGTCAAGATTCTCCTGCCTCATGTATATGAAATTGAAAGGCTGCCTCATTGGTATTCATTGAGTCAGTGCTGATACAAGCCAAATCAAAACCGATGTTTTGGTCACCACTAACTTTAAATGTTTAACCCCCTGTCCCCCCCATTGATATTTTGAAATGGGATTTCATATTTTGTATTTGGTTTATGAAAGGGTCTCAACTCAAGATGTGCCAAGACCTATTCAAGCGCCACTGAAACGATGAGTTATTCATGCTGACCAAATGATGCTCTGCTATAAGGAGGCTTGAAAGCACTCAGTCTCATATGTCACTCTAATGGCTTGTCTGCGGTCTAACTCTCTGTCCGTCCCTTACTCCGTCTGTCTGTCTCAGTTTGACTTTGTGGAGTTGTTGGATGGGCGGAGGCTGCTGGCCCACGATCTCCATGGGCTAGAGGGGCCTGTTGCCATGCAACGCAGCCTGGCACCAATCACTACCCACGACACGGGCTTCATCCAGTACATGGACTCGGGCATCTGGCACCTAGCCGTGTACAACGACGGCAAAGAAACCGAGACGGTATCCTTCCTCACCACTGCCATAGGTGAGTGCCTGCCCTGCCACGGGCTCAACCTGCTGCCGGGGCCTATAACCGCAATCCCTATAATCCCTGTAATGCCTGGCAGCTGCACCTCAGAGCACACAGCCCATAGTTGGGTGCATGAGTCAGATACAGTTTCTGTTGGCTGTCAGTAAACCGGGGAAAGTGCAGGTTAATCAAGGTGAAGTTGAATATTACAAATCAGAAGATCAGTGCTTGCCCGCCATGCCCCTGAGTAGGACACGGAGAGATCATAATATCCTCATTAGTCGAAGTGTCTTCTGTGTGAATTAGGGGTCCAGCTTCTGGGAGCCATTTGCATACAATTCAAAGTATGATTGTACCCTCCTGCTAGTGCCATTTCAGAACATGATTCGGTCCAATTTTCATCTATTTTGCATAAATCAAAGTGGGAGAGATGGTGCTCCTTTATGAATAGCTCCTTACACCGCATGGTTCCGTTTTAGACATACGTCCTTCTTTGTGGAGGTTATTTCGTTTTGTACAGTCCTCTTTGCGCTCGCTAAAGTGCCTTTGATTAGCACTGCTGTATCAGGCAAGGTGTGAGAGGGCCCGAGGTGTCGACTTTCACAGGGATGGCAGCTGGGAGCTGTTCTCACATGCTCTTTAATTAAAAGCTCCTGGGCCACAGCCCATCTGTGACAGGGGCCGTGCCAGGCACCAGATCGATGGGAGGCTGTCCACAACACCAGTGCACTAGACAGGCAACGCAGACAGGCAAGAAAGGCTTTTGCCCCTCCTCCCCGCTGCGACAACAGCAGCAGTAATCCAATACCTAATACACTGTATGATGTGACACAGGGAATGGGGTAGAATGTTTACTTTTGCTTACCTCTCCTCGAAGGGGCGGACATAAAGGTCTCATGTGGGCTTTGCTGTGAAGGAGACAGAATGCGGGCGGGGTGTGTCGGCACTGGGGGGGGGTGGGCACAAATGCCTCTGCTCTTTTGTATTGCGCTGGGGGCTGAGCTGCTCAGAGGAGCTCAGAGACGAGCCGAGGAGGCCTTTCTAAAATGGGTCACTGCTTAAGTGCCCTTCAGCAGAAATTGAATCTCACCAACTGCCTAAATTGTATTGAGCCATGGAGGAATGAAGTTGACCTTCAAATAGTGTAACTCAGGTATAGAAATGAACGTGGACAATATCCATTTAGATCAACAGCAACCAGGGTGACTATAACCAGGATTTTAGTGTTTTGGACAGTTTTGCTCGGGGAAGGAAAGAGAAAGGAGAATAAATAGTTTCCCTCACCACCAGCGTAGCATATTGTGCTCTGTGCATACTTTTAATGAAAAGTTTGTTCTCTGCACTGCCATAATTCATCAAGGGGAATCCAGCATCCCTTCCCTATTTAATCCAGGCTGCTCTTCATTACTTAGGCCTGTGTGTGTGAAATGTGTCCCACCAAATATTCGGTTCTGCCGCCCCTCCATTTGTCCCCCCCACCGCCTGATGCCAGATATACCTCATCCACGTGCACAGCCCCCACATGCTACGTGCACGCCATACCAGGGAGCAAAGCAAGGCAGACAGCCAGCCTTCTGTGTCTGTGGCTTAAAAACCATTTGAGCCACGACACTGCTAAAAGTCGCATTGTACTTTAATAGCAGAACATGCTATTACAATATACTGTGTAATTCATATGTGATAATTAATATTTTATTATATATAAAATATATATATTCCATATATATGTATATATGGAAAAAAATATTTTATGGATTAAATGTACACTCCTCAAACTGCAAACTGTCCGTGTTGGTTTTGGTTTGGAACACCCCCTCTGGCCTTCCTGATTGGTTAACTGGGGCAGGAGCTTTGGGTTCTGGGAATGTTACAATGGCAGTTCTCCAGCTTCTTAAATCATCTCACGATGCCTAAAAATCAGCTTGCGGCCGCGTGGGGGTCCCGACCCCTCCTTTTAAAACCGTTGCTCTATATCCTGCTGATCAGCTTGAATCAGTGATGTATGCCCTGGCTTGTGTTGGGCTGGGCTCCTCCCCGTGCTCTCAGAGGAAACGCAGGCAATAGACATGGTGAGCAGGCAGTCCACCACTAACCTGCGTCAGCATGCAGAGTGAGAGCGCTGCAGCTCAGGATTAGTCAATGAAACATATTGGATTTGCTGCCCGCCACGGAGGAGAGAGGGGAAGACATAACAGATAACAGCTTGTTTTCCAAACCTTAGCCACATTCATTTAGGTAAAGCTGGCCTGATATCAAAGGCCAGCTCAGTGTACATATGAATTGCAGTGAAAACGCATGCTTCGTAAACAGCAAATTATAATCCCATTACTTTTAAGGAATTTTTTTTTCTCTCTCCATTCTACACAAGCTGTTAGATTCAATGCAGAGTTCACCGGGAGTAGCCGAATTTTGCTTCGGGAGGAAAATTCGAATGCATGTACTCCCCCATCTCCCTAACCTAATGCTCCCCTCCTGCCTTCACCATACAAACACATTCTCAGCCTAGTTTGACGTTCCTGTTGGAAGCCATCAAAAGCACCACCAAAATCCAAATTGCCCCCACTTTTAGATAGATTCCCCACCACTCCTTCACCACAAACAAACACAGCAAAATCCAAGATAGAAATCCATCCATCAATCCTAGCCTCTTATATCGCTCAGTCTATCCCTATTACTCCATCTATCCTCCCCCCATCACTCCCCATCTCTCTAATTCACTGGTTGCTCTCTCTCTCTCTCTCTCTCTCTCTCTCTCTCTCTCTCTCTCTCTGTACCTCCTATGTGTTGCATCTTCAGTGATGATTGACTCCCCTGAGTAAAAGGAAGCTGAGTCTGTGGCTCACATTTCCAACGCTTTGCGGTGCACAAAAGATCCTTTGTCACCCGTGTTTTGCTTCAGAGCATCTCCGGCCTGAAGGCTACGGACAGGCCCGAATGTTTTTCAGCACCATTGCGGGTTTAATTTGGTGTGTGTTACGCTTCAGACTCACACTGTTGGCTAGGAAGAGTTTGACGCGGGCGTCTGGTCACTCTAGTTTCACATGAAAACATGGTTGTACTTTGGTTGAATGAACAGATGCGTAAAATACTTATTTTCTTTCCTATATGAGAATAAATGTGTGTGCGTGTGCGCAGGCTCATTAATCCTTGTCTGTTCCAGCTTGGATTGATTTCAGAGCATTGTGGTGAACTACTGTCATGGGCTTTCTGGAACTGCAGTAGCTACTGACCTATTTCAAGGGGAAATACATCACATGCTATATGTTTTAAACATGGTTTGCTTGTCTACAAACAGCTTACAGGAAACTAAAGAAAGAGTCAGGAGAAACAACAAAGGTGCAAAAATACCTTGTAATGTATCACACAATGGGTTTAGTTAAAAGGACGTATGTAAATACATATGGTACATAAGGTATACTGGATGTTTTTTAAGACTGTATAGTAGACTACATATCATCCAATAAACAAAACAATATTGTCCACCACTTAGTAAAAATATGTTTATTAACTGTGCCAAATAATTTCTGTGTAATGTGACTGTCTTCATGCATTCAGTACGTGTGTGCCTTAAGAGTTCTGTTTTTCTGTTTTCTTTTGGGACACACACTCCTATATTATTAACTGTAGTGGGTGTAAACACTCAAAAAATGTTTTGCTGTGAAATTACTATGTTGACAGGATTGCAGCTTGTGCTTGTCAGTGTCATTAGCATGGGGGATGATGATAAACAGATATAAAATGAGTGGGAGATAATTGTTTCCTCCAAACACATTACTCAGAAAAAGCCCATGGTTTCTCTACTGCAGATTCTATTGATGACTGTCCCAGCAACTGTTTTGGGAATGGCGACTGTAAGGCAGGAACGTGCCACTGCTTCTTGGGCTTCAGAGGACCAGACTGTGGGCGAGGTTAGTCACTCCTTCACTCACAGTGTCTATATTCTGTCTTGATTCGTCGCATACATGTACACAAAATATAGTTAGAGAACCGATACTTGCATGCAAAAATATATTTCTGCATTCAATATACGAATAAACATTTGACTTTGCTGTCAAAATTGCATATACCATATGTCATTCACATTTTGGAATGTTTTTCTTTTAATTATTCAGTAAATCTACAGACATATGATCTGTCTTTTCAAATCCTGTAAAGAGGGGTAAAAATTCCTTCTTGACGTGTTCAAGCTATCTGCCGACAGAAGGTCTTAAAGCTTTCCTTTCTGGGCACATTAGTATGTATTTTATTTGTATCACGGTAGCCAAGGCTAAATGCTTTAAGAATTAAAATGACAAGTTGCGGTGACGTGTTACAGTGTTAGTAGTCTGTCTTGGCCTCATCATCACACTTTCTGCCATCTGCTACGCTTGTGAGGATGAGCACTATTTTAGATTTGTTTCACAGCTCATTAAATTAAATTTGGCTGTTAATTTCAACAGTTATTGTATGGCTTTCGGGACACTTCACTGCACGGTCCATGGGTTTGTTCAATCTGAGTGTGGGGACAGATCATTTGCAACCCATAAATGAATTTTGATAAGTTGAGCAGTTTGTGTTACACACACTGGCGGTGGAACCTGTTAGCGTATTTGTCCCCATCTCATTGTGTAAGCGGAGGCATCAGCGCGCACGCCATTCCTTTGAAGCTGCGCCCAGAGGAGCCCGTTCAGATGGATGTGTGCCGTCTGCCGTTTCCCACAGCCTCCTGCCCGGTGCTGTGCAGTGGGAATGGCCAGTACCTCAAAGGCCGCTGCATGTGCCACAGCGGGTGGAAGGGCTCGGAGTGTGACGTCCCCACCAACCAGTGCATCGATGTCACCTGCAGCAACCACGGAACGTGCATCGTGGGAACATGCATCTGCAACCCCGGCTACAAGGGGGAAAACTGTGAAGAAGGTGAACAAGTTATGAAATATCACATTAACATGATTTGATTTTTCAAAACATTACGTTTATGCGGGGGGGATTACCCTGTGGAATGTACGCATGCATAATCCCTCAGCAGAATACATCTTTTGTCTCCAATCACCATTAAATCCCTTGGTTAAAAAGAACTGCTTTCAATCAGAGATGTACAGCATTATGTTTGGATTTGAATTATAAGCATATGAAGCACACACACACACACTCACACACACACACACACACACACACACACACACACGGGTACATGCGCTAGCCCACTGGCCAGATATTAAACACTACCCTTTTAATCTACCCTGAATTCTGACACCGTGGCTCCGGGCATTAGTGTCTTAACCTCAGCCTTATTGTCATGGCTTTTTAATTTCTCCCCCTCTAGGTAAAGAGATTGTTTTGTATGCATTGGTTGCATAAGAAGAATGCACGTTAGCTTTATTTTTACATTCTCTCACACCATTCGCGCAGGAATATACTTTGCTCCTATACATTACGGATGCGTGGTGGGTCCTTAGCGTTGCATTAAACACAGGAAACAAACCTCTCATTCTTCGCGATTCAGCACCAAAGCGTGATGCTGATCCACTAACAGCTTCATGTTAGATGTGGGATAAGGCCTGTGCAGATAGGATTGAAGGGCCCATTGTGTTTGGCAGCTCTTGAAGGCTCTCATTTCAAGATGAAAAATGGACCCTGGGAGTTTGATAAATGGGGTCTGTGACACCCATAGGGCCCCATTCTATTTTGGCTGGGGTGTCCGCCATAAGGAGCGGAGGAGAATGTGGTGGAGGGCCCTTTAACGCGTTTACCTTTTTTCCCCGCGACCTTCAGGCACAGTGATTAATTGCCAGGAGAGACGTTCTTGTCAGTTAGCCTCTGATCTTGTGCCTGGCTCCCGAGCCATCTGCTAAGAGGCGAGAGATCCTGTTTGTCTTATTATAACGGCCTTTCTGCCCATTTGTGTCACGGTAAAGGGGAGCTGCCGCGGCATGGCCGGCTGCTCTCCGTGGCCAGACACGGTGTCTGCTCGCCGCCCATTTGCCATCTGTGTGTGCCGTTCAGGTATTGTTTGAGCACAGCAGTTATTACTCTCTTTGCTATGTTCCCAGAGTTCCTGTCGCCTACCCTGTGAGCACTTATTTAACAACTCCTCAAGGGAAGTGATCCAATAGAAGCAGGCGTTAATTTTATATTTGCATATAAATTGAACTCGCGCAATTGCTAATTGCAAAATAGAGGCACACTAGTGTCATGCCGGTAGCAAACGCTCCTTTAATCGCCGGGATCTCATAACTGGCAATGAACGGGACTGCGTTGTGCCGTGCTGTTGCCCCCTGGCTTTGCCAATACGTACTGTGTATTTCTCTCCGCATCCTTCGGTTCTCACAGCATTGAGGAGCACACTGGCGTGCCTTTTTCCGTTGAGAGAAACATGCTCTTGTTGAGGTTTCCTCTCCCTCGGAAGGGTTGGGGGAGGGGATATCATTACAAAAGGGTAAGGGAATGTGCCAGAAGGCGCGTGGGCTGTACTGCAGGTTGGTTACATTCAGCCCCACTGTGAAAGTAGCCGTTTAATTTGCTGGTTTGTAAATCCTGTCCGGATTTAGATGCACTGGGCCCTGCTCACCTGTCAGCTTGTGCCAGTCTGCTCATGGCTGCTATGAGTGATATGTGCTAAACAGGCTGCAGGACACTGTGGGTAGCTGAACCACTAGTCTTCATTCATACTGTAGGTCAGCAGGCATCAGTGTTTCACCCGTGGCCCCCAAAGCTTCCTGTGAGGTGCATGCACCTCAGAAACACTTCTGTTTTCATGACATAACACTATATAATCACAATATCACAATGTGTAATAAAACTGTAGTAATAACATTTTAAATAAATGTTTCATTTTAAAATATTGAAATCAACAAGCACTGCACCAGCTTAGCTTAGCTAGCCAGACAGATGAAGTACAGTGGCCAGTAAGGAGCAGCAAGCATTTAAAAGGAGTTGATAGCAGCAGGTGACAGTTGGCCTTTTGTTGTCTCTTTCTATCATCGACAGTGGACTGCCTGGACCCAACGTGCTCAGGCAGGGGGGTGTGTGTCCGGGGAGAGTGCCACTGCTTTGTGGGCTGGGGGGGTTCAGGATGTGAGAGCCCCAGGGCCTCCTGCATGGATCAGTGCTCCGGACATGGAGCCTTCATGGCAGACACCGGCACCTGCAGCTGTGATCCCAACTGGACGGGCCACGACTGCTCCACAGGTCAGTGCTGTATATGAACTCTTTAAAGCCCATGCCACTTTAGCTGTGGTAGCTCAGTATACCTCACACTGGAGTTAGTCCTCACACTGGAGTCTGGTAGAATATAATCTGGGCTGGCACCGGATGGCTCAAAAAATAGAAATGACGCATTAGAAATGTGACTACGGAACTGTACTGGTGGTACAGTGTTCAAATGTTAACCCAGTTTGCAGAATCGAAATGTTTAATGGTAATGAAATGCTACAACAATGCTAAATGCTACATCACCCGTTGGAGCACAGGTTTAAAGTAAAAGTTGAGTATCATATAAGTATATTGTTTATGTATTTCTACTCGTCAGAGTGAGGTAAGAATGGTTTTACAGGTCAGTCTACAAGTTAAGACCTTAGGATATGTGGAGATGCAGCACATCACTTCTAGTGTACTGTATGTAGGCTACTGTAATTGTAATGGTACATGTAAAGCGTTTAAAGTCCCTTATGCTACTTCATGCAAATTTTTGTTTTGTTGATATCATCAAACAACCTTATTGATCATTGCTATACAGAATTGTTCATCTCTGTATTGGTTGTTGTCTTAAATTGTTATACAAAATCAATTTAATTGCTGGATCCCATATAAGCTACAGTAGTCAATTTAAATGCCCTTCGTGGAAATTGCTGTAAAAAAACAATTAAATACCATGTTAAAGGAAACCGCTCCACATTAAAGCCTTGATTCTTCACATGAGCTGTTAAGTGTCCGCAGCAAGCAATCAAAGCCACACTGTCTTTACTTTAAATGTTTTTCCTTTACGAATGACTTCATCCTAAATCTCCACATGGTTAGTTGGCAGGGGTAGCAAAGACAGAAACAAGCATAATGGTGGTCTTGTCAGTGGCATTGTCTAATGCAAGTTAATGCGCTTTTCAAGTTCTGTCTTTTCTCACGTTGACTCCAAGCTTACGGCTGATGATAGCTTCCCCTGTTTTAAAGGATCCCATTGTGTTTTCTCTGTCCTTGGGGAGTGTTCTCTCTGGGTAGTCACTAGCTTTAGAGAGAGCATATGATACTGTTTTACAGCCACATTGGTAGATGGTAGCTCGAGGCACTAAGAATGACTTAGCGTGACTGCACACACACTGTGGTTTCAGCTTTGACAGTAACTTACCCATTTACCTTTGTTAAATGTGAAAATTCCAGTTTTA
>JAODUG010000005.1:635257-650892 GCA_027564795.1 Aphredoderus sayanus | reverse complement strand
TCTCTCTCTCTCTCTCTCTCTCCCCCCCGCCCTCTCTCTTTCTCTCTCTCTCTCCCTCCCCCCCAACATCTCTCTCTCTCTCTCTCTCTCTCTCTCTGTCTCTTTCTGAAAGAGCCGCCAGTGAAATTGAACCGATGCCAACACAGAGCGGATCTTTATTTATCCTCGTAATAAGCATTCGGAGCTGACTAATCATCTGTCTCTCCTCTCTCCGCTGTTGGTCTGAGCGAAGTTGTTTGTCCATTTGCTCAATAAGTAGCCAGCCGCTGACGAAAACGTGGCCAGGAGGCAACGAGCTTGATCAAGTCATTAACCTCACATTTGTTTCGTCGATTTCTTCGGGGAAGCCAAGGAGAAAATAGAGACCAAACAATTTCTGCATGCTTTTGTACTAAGCCATGTTATTCAATACGGTTTTTGAATAAGTGCTCGTATTGTTTTCTTTATACATTGCCATATACTGTAAATGGTTTACCTGCACAGAAACATTTACTGGCACTATGTAAAACATTTACGAACTAACAAACTGTAACAGCACAGCATTAGATATTCCTTTCAATTTGTGGTCCATTGGAAGAACTAAATTAGTGATATTTCAAAACGATCAGGTCAAAACAAGTTATATCCATTGTGGCATTCTACTAGTGCAAGAAAAAGAGAGAAAAAGGGCTTTGGGGTTTTGCAGTTCTATTTCATTGAGGTGCATGAGCACACTGATACTGTAAAGCCTGCTGTAATTGCTGGATGTGTCATGATCACATCACAGGCCTGTTATCAGTGTGTCATATGCAGGACCTCTTCTTGTCATAGAGCTGAAAAGATAACCATCTATTCAATAATAACCACCTGTTCTCACCGTGGGTCCTAGTTGTTTTCCTAAAGCCCTTTTTTCTTTCTGCCAGTACAGTGCTGTAAGGTGTACTTCCACTTCAGATCACTGTTTTATGTTTTAAAGGCAACTGTTCTGTACAGTGTATTTCCACTTGAGATCACTGTTCATGTTTAAAGCGCTACTGTACACAAGTGGGCATACTGTTACTACGGTTACTACACTGCACTATGAGAGTTTCAAACGAAAATGGCTATGTAATGCTGCTGTCAACAGCAAGGGACATTCGGGACACTAATCCAGTAGGATATCTTTAAACTGATGTTCCCTCCTGTCGATACATTTCATAGATTCTCTTTTTATTTGCACTGTGTCTTGGTCTTTCTCTGCTTTTCTGTGGCTGTCTCACCCCAGCCTGTGATGTTATAGCATTGAGACAGACGCCCCTGTCTCTTTGGTTGACAAAATGGGTCAGTGTAGCATATCCCCCCTCCCTAACCCAGGCAAGCTTGCTAACAACACAGAGCATGACAGACTTTTACGTTTGATATCTCGAGATGTTAGCCTTTTGCCTCTGCCTCAGCGTGGGGATACGAATCATATAGCGGGAGATAAATGCCAAAGAGTGCCTGGGTGTGTGTGTGTGTGTGTGTGTGTATGGGAGGGGGGGGGGGGCAGGATGACAACCACAAAAAGGAGGCGCAGAGATAATCCTGCGATATGTCCTTGTGAAGTACCGTCCACCGCAGAGAAACAGAGCAATGGTTGAACTGTGCTCCAGCATTACAAAAAAATAAAATAAAAGTATTTCTTTTTTTCTCCCCCTTGGGGTCACCTGCCAAGGAACACAGTGCAGGCAAAGCCAGCTGGAGCCTCTTCCTCTCTGTTTTCTCCGTTTTCAAACGATAGAAGCTACAGTCATTTTGAAGGGGTCCTATTGATTGCGTCACACATTCTCAAGAAGTATTCATAAAAGAACAGACAATTACATCAATGCGTTTTTTTTTGTGTCACTAACAGGGACTGAATCTACAGTTGCTTTGATTTGTCAATGGTATTTTATTGTGATTCATCCTGTTTTTCTGACGATAATTCCAGGAATGAGCTGGACAGTCATATAAATAAAAGCATATAAAGAAACCTATTATTTGCAAGAATGCCTGCATCAAGACCACCGCTCTCGTTACTCTGCGATAGTACTGAAGCATAGACACACGAGGCCATTCTACTGTAGTAATGAGTGAATATTGATTTAGAAGATCCCTCTTATCTGATTTTACTGCAAAGGGATATGAGAAGCTTCACAAAAGGTGTATCAAATTAATGAACTCCAGCTGAGGACCATTATCACTGCCCTCGTCCATTTAGGATCTTTAAATGCCTTTAGTCTACTGCTGCCAGGGAAATATTAGCAACCAACCGCTGTTATCTACGGCCTTGCTGTGATATTGTTGTTGTTTGTTTCCATCCTGCCGTTTCAGTGACAGTCCTTGCTATATATGTCTTGGTATGCTGCCCATTCAAGCGGCTCTAGTTGATATTCTATGCCAACCTCTGTCTATGTGGATTTTTCCTTTTGTTTACACAGAGGGCTGTCCTGGTTTGTGCAACGGAAATGGTAGGTGCACTCTGGGTAACAATGGATGGTACTGCGTGTGCCAGCTGGGCTGGAGGGGCACCGGCTGTGACACCTCCATGGAAACGGCCTGCAGTGATGTCAAGGACAACGATGGAGGTAAAATCGCACAACAACAGGCAACAGAACCCTCTGACATTGGCGCAGCGTTGACAGGGAGTGTTAACTAGACACGATTTGACTCCAGAATGAAAATCAGCACAGCCAGCTCCACCCTCTCAGCCATGTAACTAAGAGGAGCTCACGCGCCTGTTGCTTGTCAGTTTCTTGTCAGGGCTCTCCGCGCTGGTGGAAATGAGGAATGGCTCCTAGTCAGTGTCGCCAGGGCAACAGGCTTTATTAAAGTGCAGAGTGACTGGCCTCGAGCCTCTAGCATGCGCTTGCCCCGCGAGTGAGCCCCCTCCTTGGCCCTCTAACGCGCCCCGAGCACCGCCCGGCACACAGAGAACCAGCCAGGGGCCTGCATCCCTCTGGAGGCCCACTTCCAGGCGTGACTCTCTCTCTTCCAGGCCTGATTTCGGGCTTGAGCTATGCGCTAGAATCCCTCATTTATGCAAGGGGGCTGCTTGTCTCCTCGCCGCTCTGTAACTTGGGACACAGGACTAGACGGCGCGCTTGCAGGGATTTGACTGACTCCTGACTGGGGGGTTTATTTTTATCATCCATCTGGCCGTATTGGAGCCTGAAAGCACAGTGTAGGCAGTCTTGTGACCCACTTCAGCCCCGTGCAGCAGCACAGGAGCACCGTTAGCCCAGAATGCTGTTAGCATAACACTTGCACCACATCTAAGGCGATGCGCTGGCATTATCCTCAAAGCCCCCCCATCCCCCACCTAGAGAAAGAGAGGGGCGCGGTACCCGGGCGTGTCCTCTCCACTGTGCGTGTGTGTGTGTGTGTGTTGAGTGTGTCAGCGAGTGTGACGTGTTTACACCCTGGCAGATGGCCTGGTGGACTGCATGGATCCAGACTGCTGTCTGCAGGCGACCTGCCACACCACGCCGCTGTGCGTGGGCTCCCCGGACCCCCTGGACGTCATCCAGGAGACGCAGGTGTCGGCCGCGCACGGCAACCTGCGGTCCTTCTACCAGCGCGTGCGCTTCCTGGTGGGCCGGGACAGCACCCACATCGTGCCCGGAGCCAACCCCTTCGACGGCAGGTGAGGGCAGCCCGGCCGCCGTGCGTCCCCGGGGGATGGGGGGGGCCCTTCTCCTTTGGGTTATTAAAAGCAGTTATCGCCGCATCTAATTGTTAAAAATAACACCCATCATGATTTCGGATGGCGGGCTGTGGTTGTGTATGCAGTCGGCTGATTTGTATGGTTTCCATTAGAGAGCGATCCGATGCTGATGTGTAATGCCATTAAGGCACGCATCACATTTTGTCCTCTCTGGCTTCAGAAAGCAATCGATGGGCTGAAATGGAAAACTCAAAATCAATCATCGCTTTTGTATCTTAATGCGGAGGAATATAATTACAGTGCTGTGGCCATTGCGCAGTGCTAGAAATAACCAATGTTAAATGTTGCCTCCCCCCCCCCCCCTCCAATAATACAGTTTCGGTGGGAGCGTTGGGGTGGGGTGCTGTGAATTGTGCCGCACATCATCAGAAGGATGATGGACAGGTGGTGATGGGGATGTGGCAAATAGTGAGGAGCATTCCCCGGCACGGGAGGCCTCTCGTATTCATGTATTGTGATTAATTTTACTGTAATCCATCTGGGGCCCACTCCCAGAGGCAGAGCTCACGACACCTCAGCCGTGGAATCTGAGATGCTTTCATATCAGGCAGCAGGGCTGTCACAGAGTACCGTATGATTCCCCTGCCTCTCCTTTCCATTGTCTCTTTCTCTTTTCATCTTTAATCGCTCGTGAGTGCGTGTCACCTTATTTGCATCCCAGTTGCTTCTGAATCAACTTACTGTTCCCCCTTTGGAGACAAAAAATAAAACAAAGTCATGTTTAGTAATACTCCCAGTCTTTGTTCATTTTGATAATAAAATTAGGAATAATTATGGAAAAGAAAAAAGGGAGATGGAAAATAATGTAACTTTCTGACAAGAATGCATGTTACAAAGTATCTAAAGAACTACAACATTTTCTCCTCATCTTCCGAGACAATGATAAGGAGGTTTAGGCTTTTTTAGACATCACTGTTTGCAGTGCAGAAAGGCTGATGCTTTTGTTTCTGAAATTATAGTGATGTTTAAAAGTGCCCGTGCTTGGCAGGTTCATTTCCTGCCCTGTAATTTACAACACTGCACATCTGGGTGTTTTGCGGTTGAAGCTCTATAATCGTGTTGGGAAGAATCTGCTGTTAGTGTCATGTAAGCCTTTGTTACTCTGTGTTGCAAAAGTATGTTTTATTGACTACAGTGTCCCCGTACAAGTGCAGATCACATTGACATACAATGCATTCATTTACTTTACATTTAGAAAATGTCAAGATGTTTTAAATAATGTCAGGTGTCTTCAAAGGTAATGAGACTTTATTTTTTTTTTTTTACACACCGGTTGAGTAAAACACCTGCAGTGCACAAATGTGACATTTTCCCCCCAATGACATTTTTCTGGCATTCAAGAGCCACTCAACTTTTTTCAGATCGTCGCTGGACACCGAGCAGGAGAGGGTAAAGTCACGGTTGAGTAATAGGCCTACCCTGTGTCTTTCCCAGGAAAATGCAACCATAAATAAGTAAAGACTGGAAATCCAGAGATGAGCTGCAAAATTGGAGGCCTTGGCTCACCTAAAAATATCAGTAATAATCTATTATTCATGGCCTGTATTCATTCTCCACCCACTGGCAGATATGAGCGGTTATGACAGGGGGCTCTGGGCTTCAGACGAGGGCCCAGAGGGCCAGTCTCAGCATCCTACTGATACGGAGGCCGTGGTCACCCGATCATGCCTTCATTGATCCCACAGCCACTTCCTCATGCTAGTAGACCTGTTAAGACTGCTATTCTGGATGTCTCGCCACATAAAAAGCAGCTAAAGGTGCCAGTGGACGAAGCAGCCACACTCCATAATGTCCTGCAGGCTCTCCACCGTGACATAGAATACACGAGGCTGCCAGAACCCAGCCATGGCTGCTGACTAGAATAGTAAACAGGCTCTTTTGTCCATGGAACAATTTGGCCAGAGACTGATAGCTTACAGCAGCGAGTCAGAACGCCATTCCCATCATTTACAGGCCGCTGCTTTTGATGATTTTATTAGGATCTCTCTTTTAGTTGCATTAGGCCATTAGTGTCCAAAAATCCCTCTGTCAAGTTGTTTGTTTGCTTTGTGTTGGTGTACTCGCCCTCCGTCATTACATAATTGGAGAGCCACAAATTATCCTACCGTAGGTGCTTTCTAATTTCATTGTGCATGCAGAGGATCTTAAAAGGTTTGGTGGACCTGCTTCTGTTTGCCTTCCACTCTAGCCTCTAATCAAGTCATTTAGCGTGGGTAATTACCTTTCTGGTGCCTCTGTGGCGATGGTACCATTTGTTTCCCTTGTTAACTAATACTAATGACTAGTACAACTGGGTAATGTAGTTACTTCAAAATTACAGGGCAGTTGGGTGATTTAATGCAAGCTTAACAAGGATTAATTTCTAGCTGAGTCTGGCACCTTGTGTTTTGCATTTCGCAGAACAAAATGTCCTGCATGCCCACTCCTGGACCGCACGCAAAGTGATAAACCGGAGGTTTGAGAGGTTGTCAGGTCCCCTTTGACTTTGTGAATCCTCCAGGAGTCTCACGTAGGGCGGAATACTCCTGGTGTGGTGACTTCACGCTTCCTTTACTGCTCCGTATTTGATGTCAATATTTAAATCATTTGTCTTGACAGCGAGGAATCATCTCCCCGTGTGGTTCGCAGAGGCAGGGAGGAGATAGTTCCAGTCTTGCGGCTCCATCTTAAGAGAACGTGGATGGTTGCCTGTTCAAACACGGCTTTCTAAAATAAACTGTCAGCATGAATGATTAATCGCAGACACCCACGGCCGGCGCCGGGTTAACTTTGCTGGTAATTCCATGTATGTAAATGCAGCCAGACAGATCTTTGGGTGTGGGCACGAGGATTCAGTGCAGCATCTCCATGCTTGTTTACTGAGCAGTGGTGTAGAGCCAAGGTCTTCTGAAGGGGACCCGGCCTAATTAACATAAATCTGGGTTCCTGGGGACCAGGATAGCGTGGGGTGAACGATCTTGCCTCTGGTAAGGACATGTTGAGGGCAGCCACTAACACGCTAGTGTTAATTGTTTCCAGTGCGTGGCAATGTTTAAGACCCACACGCATTAAAAATAGCCGTGGTCTAATGGAACGGTGGCAGCCGGGCATTTGTTTGGGGACAGATTCCCTTTTTCCGGAGAAACAATAGCTGACCATCCTTGCTAATGAGGAGGGCACAGCCCTCCCCGGGGGGAAGCGTGGCTCCCAAGGTCTCAACTCATCAGTTCAGCGCGATCAGAATCTGGGTGACTTCCCGCTATCGATCCGCAGGAGCCCCGATGATCAGATCCGCTGTAATTTATGCAGCTTCCGAGACTTAGCGTCGGCCTGGAGATGTGCCGAGATCCTGATAATCGGGTTCTACAATCGGCATTCCTATTATTTCCCCTTCTTTTGACCGTTTTAATGGAAAGTTGAATTCTCTCTAGCTTTTTTTAATTAGAGCAACAACCACGTGAAGCTTGAGCTACTCTGTCTCATTAGCCTTCCCGGGCAGGCACAGCCCTTAGAGACTCCTTAGAACGTGTTAGTTTGTTAGCTCGCATTTCTGTTGCAGTTGTTTACTTTGTGTTTTTTCTCTCCAAACAGGTCCTGCTTATATTTTTACCATTTTACCGTGCACACCAGAGTGTGCCCGTGTCATGTCTTATATATGTATAGGTGCAGTGCTGTATGTTACATGCTGTGCTCTCTCTCTCTTTCTCTCTGTCTCTGTCTCTGTGTGTGTGTGTGTGTGTGCTGATTTGTCATTTGTTCTTCTTCTACCGCGCAGCCATGCGTGTGTCATCCGTGGACAGGTCGTGACCTCTGACGGAACGCCGCTCGTCGGAGTCAACATCAGCTTCATCAACAACCCCTCCTATGGTTACACAATCACCCGGCAAGATGGAAGGTTAGAGCTTAGATATAAATTAATAAACCTCTCTGTATACACACGCACACACAAACGTGCATACAACAATGCAGACTTACAAGACAGGGCCAGAGAGAGAGAGAGAGAGAGAGAGAGAGAGAGGAGAGAGAAAGGGGGAGAGAGAGAGATGCATTTAAATTCAATGTGATTTATTATGTTTAAAGAACAAGCTGATACTCAAGTCAGGTCAGGTGTGTTTCTACAGTATACTGTAGCTCTTAATCACATCACAGCCTTTGTTTTCCTCATGCGACAACATGAGGCAAAGCATATCAGAATAATATGAACATGAACATCAATTATTTGGATAAACTTTGTGTACATTTTTTCAACTGATTAGAGTGTATGAACTTGTACGCACACTTAGAATGTACCACTAACAAACACGCCTTTCTCAAAAGACACTATCTTTATTTATCTAACAATAATCTTTCAGCAGTGTATCTGTTAACATCAACATTTGTGAATAATTAGTCTAACAGATATAATGGCTTCATGAAGACACCGGGGGACGTTAACTATGAATGTATACAGGACACTGTGTAAATTGCACTGAAATTGCGTTTTGGCAGTACAGTTTGCACTTGCCACTGCAAACTGTACTGCCATTGATGTGTTTCCATCAGGCCCAATTTAGCAGTTCTCGGCTCTATTCCCAGTGAAATCAAACAAAGCCCTTCTGGTATAGTCCTAAGTTATGCATCAATAGCAGTGGGGAGAGAGAATTGTACAATATGCCAATTGAAAGCGGCTCACTGCAGCGATGAAACAGTGCAGATGGCTGTTTTTTTTATTTATTTTGACTACTCTAGATTTAGAGAAAATTCTTACTTGTTACAATTCTTGTTATTATAGAAAGCTTTGTGGGCCCTGAAAGCATTGTACATTGTGTTTGAATGCTATAGTTTTATTGTTTATGGCAGCAATATTGTGAATTCCTTTTAGCTAAGGTTTATAGATTTACGTAATTTAAATGTTATTATATTTTAAGTTTCCATACCGCACATATACACGCGCACACACACGAACGCTCACACACACACACACACACACACACACACTTCTAATCTACAGTAGCCCTCTGTCTCTTATTAGTCAGGGCTAGCAAAGCCTTGCGAGGCAGGCTCCTCTATCATGCCTTAGTACGGATTGGTGTTTGCTCTCTAAGCCCCACTTCTCCCCGTCTCCTCCATCAGTCACTGACACGCTAAAAGCCTGCATCGCCCACACCGGCTTGATCTTAACATTATCTCTCTCCCCTCCACTCCTTCCATCTTCATGTCGATCTCATCGCCTCCCCTCACGTCACAAAAATATCTCCCGTCCCCACCTCATCATCTCCACCATCCTCCCTCGCTCCATCTGCTCGCCGTCAGTGTGCCCTCCTCCTCCCCCGAAATCTGTCTTCCCTGAAGATTGTGCTCTCGACCCGCTACTAGTTGTGAGCCAGGTAGAACTGTTTGAAGTGAACAGTGCTGTGCTCCAAAACACATTCGCAACGTTACGGCGCTCACTTGTATTCCTGTTTTGGCGGGCATGCTGTTAAAGCCACCTCGTTGTTGCATCAGTCACTCGGACTGATTGCGTCCTGTAATGTACAGTGTCAACCATGAGCCAAGCGGTGCTTCGGGCCTGTTGTGTGTACAGCACATGTCTGGGGTTGTGTGCCCCTAAACACCAGTATCTGTCAACCACACAGCGAAGATTTGTCCCGTGGATATTCTCGATGTTGATTTTCCGGTTTGAAACGGAACACTCATGAAATACTTATGAGTCATTGTGCGTTGATGGGGGGTGTCTAGACTAATTTGGCGTCCAATTAAATGTTCTTTTGGATTTTTATGTCCTTCCTGTGTAACAGCCGCACTCCAAAAACAAATACAAATCCCGCTTGATTCCACTGTGAAGTTGACAGGTGGTGGCGAGGACAATGTTTGATCATTTGTATATGAAATACGTCTGGCGCACGGCGTTCCTCATCTTTATCGTTTTCCAATGTCTTTTGCACGTCCCTGTTTTTCCTTGACGTCGCTCCTTTTTTCCCAAGCAAAGCTCAGTAGGCTCCCACTTTCTGCCTTCCAGCATACAGTATGTATAAACACTACTCCATCTCCCAGGTTCCCCTGTAAACATGCCCAGTCTCCTGCAACTCCCCTGCAATCACTGTAAACAGGCTCAGTGCAGCGTGAAATCAGAAATGCACCTGTTCAGCCACTTAGAAATGGGAAAGCTGTCTCAAATCATTTTTATGATGTGTTTTTTATTGTACAAGGGCTTCCTTTTTTAAATCATTTTTTACTATCTGGATACCGTTCCATGCTTAGAAGCACTTTCCGGTATCGTTTCGCCCCATTATTTTGGAGTAATTAATGATTAATTAATTATTGATGTCATGGACTTCAGCATAATCAATCTTTTCTGTCCAGCTCCCGCACTCACTGTGTGTTTCTCAATGTCAATTAGAGGTGGAAAGAGTTGGTCATTTAAGCTCACCATAAATATGCATGTGGCTAATGCAGACAAACGATTGCTTATCATTTGTATGAGAAGTGCCAGGTCCGTTGGCCGGGGCAGACTATGAGCTAGATGCATTCCCTGAGGCCAGGGGCAGTGGTGCTGGTGTAGCTAGCTTAATAAGGTTTGTCACATGCCTTAAGGCTGTTGTTGTGATTGATAACAGCAAGTGAATCCCCTCATCGATTGGCCGCGCCGCCTGTGGGTTTCTGTCCAGGAGTGTTTTGAGTGCATGTCGGCAGAGCCCGCCGGGTTTTGTGTACGCCGACTGGGGATCAGCTCCTCCTGACGGATCCCAGCGGCGGCACTAAGGGGGGTCACACGGTCGCGTCCCCCATTGGCTGTGAAGCCTCTCGCGGGCACCGCTGGCCAGCCTAGCCGCCCTCACATGTAGCCCCTCATTTGCTTCTTTTGCCTCAGCCAATGAGATGCCAGCGTGTCCCTGGGAGGCGGGTCCGAGCTGTGGTCTATTTACAGCAGCCTGTCCCAGGTGGGACTGTTGGGAAATTAGTGGCTGCAGACCACCCGCTGGTTTAGCTGTAAATTTCAAGAGGGGGGGGGCGTCCCATATGGGAGGAAGGGCTTGTCTCCAGGGCCCGCGGATGACCAAGTGCTAATTGGCTCCTGGAAACGAGCGGGAAACGAGTGCATCGCAGGTGCAGGCTGCCGCTGTCGCCGTGCAACAGTTAAAAATGATGCGATGACAGGAACGCCAGCTGTTGGCTGCGCCCGCCTAGCGCCTGACCAGAGGCAGCGGCCCTCTTTTATGACGCGGTAGATGGGATTGCATTGCAGAGCTTTCAGAGTGATGTTAGAGTGGACAGCGTTCGCCTGAGGGATCGATAGTGAAGTGGCAGCAGCCTCCTTCTGCAGCAGGAATCCACGGCGGTGCCTCACAAGCTATATTTAAATGTGAGAGCCCAGAGAACGCACGCATCACAGGCCTAAACATTAGGCGTGGCGTCGCCGCCAGCCTCCATTCTTTGCCTAAAATGTTGAGTCTGTGCCGTTAATTAAGAGACGTGCCTCTTACATTGTGGTTTAATGGATTAACAGCTTCATCACTCCATTGTTTCATCAGGCTAGTGTGCGCCTGGCAGATAATGCACTAAATAGTGGAACAGCATCATCTGTTAATGACAGTATTTCATTTAGTGCAACATGAATTCATTTCAGTTTGATCTTGTATAGAAACACTTAATTAGGAAAAATATTCATTACATCCAGATTGAATAATGGGGTGGGTTAATCCTCAACATAGTGGATTACATTGCTAATCGCAACTGGTAGTTTCTTATTTTATGGTATAAAAATATGCAGTTATCTTCATTGTACTTCTTACTGATGCTGTGACCGGCTGTGTTCCAGTTTTGATTTGGTGACCAACGGGGGAATAGCTGTGGCCCTGCACTTTGAGCGAGCTCCATTCATCACCCAGGAGCACACTCTCTGGTTGCCATGGGGGCGCTTCTTCGTCATGGACACAATCGTCATGCGGCACGAGGAAAATGACATCCCCAGCTGTGACCTCAGCAGCTTCACCAGGCCCAGCCCCGCCGTGTCTCCCGCCCCTCTCACCGCCTTCGCCGGCTCCTGCGCCGAGAGGGGGAGCATAGTGCCGGAGATCCAGGTGAGAACCCCTTTCTGCAGCACGCCATCTACATGGGTGTTCACTCCTAGTGATTCATGTCACGCTTCCCTGGTGAGAGCCGCAGTTCCCAACTGTAAAGCCTATTCGTCACCTGCGAGTGTAATAGTAACTCTGGCTCGTGGCAGAGCTGTGATTTTATCTCTCCAGTGTAATTGGTCCCCGGAACATGGGCGATTTACACTGCGCATGGTACTGTCTTGCTGCAGGAGTGATGGTGATTACATTGCACGCAGAAAACAACCTGGACATTTTTAATTTCTCCAGGGCTGTAATCTCCCAGGTCATTGAGGGTGGGAGAAAGTGAAAGGCCGGGTTTTGCCACGCCGATCGACGTCTTTGTGTGTATTTATCGTTGCGCTGCCTCTGTGTGAGGCCACGTGCTGTCTACTTCCATTGGCCTCGTGTGTGTGTGTGTGTGCGCGCGCGCGTGCGTGCGGGTTTACAGTATGCCTAGCGGGCGTTTAGATGCCCTTCTCTAATTACTTTGTCTCCCAGTTTGCTTTGTAAGATTTATGGCATATCAGTGATTTCCGCACGTAGACCAGTCTATTTATAGAAGCCTTGTCTCTTCCTTGGGCCCTGAGAGGCCAACATGGGGACACCAGCCAATTTACACCTCTGCTTGTTAAAGGAGCTTTCTGATCAGTGAATTAGCCAGGCATGACTGCGCCCTGCAAACACTTCTAAGGACACACATCATAATTGACAAGCCCCCCATGAACAGTTTTGCTAATTGCAGCAGGCAGCTGTTTGAATTGCTACATCCTGTCTGGTTGTGTGGGCTGGCGGCTTCATTAGCATAGACTAGTGTGTCAACCTTGCCGGTGTCACAGACTCTCCTGATTCTGAGTTCAGATAGCACACATAGTGCCACCGATCTACTGCCACTGAGAGGCCTCCACACCCGGCCTCAGGCCACGATACTGCCCAGGCCAAAGCCAGTGTTATTACTCCATACATTACTGTGCTACTGCACGGGCTTCCGAGCCGCAGGGCGTTGTACGGACTGTTGTATGGATCGCAGGACACGTCATTGGCCTAATGAAGGTCATGCTATTATTAAATCAATTATGAATAAATTGTCACTGTATTGTGTAATGAAGACATCCTTCATCAGATTCCCAATAACATTGTTGCCTAATTTGTCCTTTCATTGATGTCTTCATTCCTCCCCTGGAGTATATTTTGCTGGAGGTGAGGCTTTGAATAAAATGGGTGCCAAAGATGGCCATGCCTGAGACTAAACAAAATGCTAACCCAACCTGTGTAATAGCAGGGATGTGGATGTGCGGCCTTTAAACGCGCTTTGTGAGTGAAAGGAGAGAAATGCAGGCGGATTTGTTTACCATTTGTACGGCCAATTGTGCTCAAGACATGCTGTTTCCCCCTCGTTCCCTGACCTGTCTGTTGTGGTCCGCAGACCTTGCAGGAGGAGGTTCCCATCCCAGGGACAGATATGAAGTTCAGTTACCTGAGCAGCAGGACGCCAGGCTACAAGTCCATCCTGAGGGTGACCCTCACCCACCCCACCATCCCCTTCAACCTGATGAAGGTGCACCTCATGGTGGCCGTGGAGGGCCGACTGTTCAGGAAGTGGTTCCCCGCTGCCCCGAGCCTCTCCTATGACTTTGTGTGGGACAAGACGGACGTCTACAGCCAGAAGGTCTCCGGCTTGTCTGAAGCCTTCGGTAAGTGGGGGACGGTTGCCTTGCTGCGCTTGTCCGCTGGCCAAGGTAGCGCCTGGTGAGTGACCTTGGTAATTTGTCCTGCTTGCAGTGTCCGTGGGCTTTGAGTATGAGTCATGCCCAGACCTGATTCTTTGGGAGAAGAGAACGGCCGTCCTACAGGGTTATGAAACCACCGCCTCCAAGCTTGGAGGGTGGTCCATCGACAAGCACCATGCCCTCAACATTCAGAGCGGTGAGTTAACCAGTAGCCTTGGCATTTTCCTTTTGCACTTCCCCTATCGTAGCGTCGGAAGTGTGGACTTTTCCCACTCCCCTTAGATTGATGCACCTACCATTCATATTGTTCATAACTACTACTGTGTCCACTCACATCCCCGAGGGAGATTAGTGCGTGTCTCTGGGTTGCTCCCGCCGCCGGTAGCGTTTTGGCACAGTTTCAGAATGACAATGTCATCCGCTGCTGGACAGATCTGAAGCTTTTATTACCACTGTCCCTTTTTTACTTGTGGAAGAGGGGGGGGGGGTCAATTTTCTTACTGCCAGAAAATGACTTCTTGGCGGCAGGAATAGGAGGGGAGAAAGTTTGGGGTGAGTTCCTGTCAGCGGCACAGGACCCCGCAATCGGTCGATGTCAGGAGGCTCATCAGAGGAAATGAGGCGTACTTACATGAAAAGTGCACAGCGAGGTGGCAATTCCATCTGTCACCCGCGGGCCTGCCACCAGTCTGAATTGGCTGTCTTTACGAGGAAGAGAGCTATTCCATGGTCTCCTGTGCCCCCCCCCCGCCCTCCCCATCCACTCCCACAGCACAGCCCTCTCACCCCACCACACCTTCCCCTTGGCCTGTGGTTTAAAAAAAAAAAAAAAAAAGAAGAACGATCCCGGTAATTTAATTGCTTTCCGTGCGCTGCCCCTAATGAAAGGAGCAGCACCATGACGATTCAATCACGTCACCGGGCCGGAGACGCCCGGCTGGGCTTCTCTGACAGAGCCCAATGTAGCGTTGCTCAAAGCAGTCATGGCAACAAGCGCATCAGCACGGAAGAGGGGACAGCCTCAGACAGATGCTGGCTTTCAAAGAGAAGTGCTGTGATTGGGCCGCAGGACAATGTGAGATCTGCATAGATGATATTTGGTCCAGGAATAAGCAAATATGGCATTATATTTAAACATATACCGTGTGCACACCCATAACACACACACACACATACTTGCAGTGCCAGTTAGGCTGCACAATATTTGAAAATACTGACATTGCAGTAATTCCTTTTTTTACGCTATATATAGATATATATATATATATATATATATATATATATATATATGGCAAAATACAGGATGACTCCACCAGATGCTCCAGACTATCTTTTCCCACTGGTGGTACCAACCCTCTCAGTTGGTAGCACATGACTTGGCACCAGTATTTCTTCTACAGCATGTTGGTCCACATTGCCTACACACACAACATCATCCTCTTCAAACCACATGTTATGTTGTACAGGATCAAATCCAAAACAAAAGAGGTTGTGAATTCTTGCTGAGGAAGATTGTGAGCATGTGAAAGCAGGGCTAGTAGCCCTACAGTATCTGCTTTGCAGTATGGGAGAAAATGTTAGCTTTCCTCCAGAACGGAGGCTCATTTGAAATGGTTGTTTTATAATAATCTATCAAATTCATTTAGAGAAAACAAATGATTTGAGAATAATTAATAATTAATACGGATGTTTACCTTACTATATCGCACGCACTGCGATGCCGATGCTGAAACGATGTATCGCACTAGTGCCAGTGTACCCCGTCCAATCAGTGTCGCCCCGGACCCCTCCTGTGCCCCCGCCAGGCATACTGCACATGGGCAACGGGGAGAACGTCTTCATCTCCCAGCAGCCCCCTGTGATCGGCAGCGTGATGGGGAACGGCCGGCGCCGCAGCATCTCCTGCCCCAGCTGCAACGGCCTCGCCGACGGCAACAAGCTGCTGGCCCCGGTGGCCCTGGCCTGCGGCTCCGACGGCAGCCTCTACGTGGGGGACTTCAACTATGTCAGGAGGATCTTCACCACGGGCAACGTCACCAGCGTGCTGGAGCTCAGGTAACACCCCCTAGTGTACCTCCACCAGGGTGCTGGAGCTCAGGTAACACCCCCTAGTGTACCTCCACCAGGGTGCTGGAGCTCAGGTAACAC
>JAODUG010000005.1:608756-620706 GCA_027564795.1 Aphredoderus sayanus | reverse complement strand
CCCACCCGTGAGGCCACCCCCCCCCCCCCCCCTCCTCCTCAGACATCATTAGCAAACAGACACACTGTGTGGCCCGCCTCCCAGAGGAGCCACCAGCTATTGGGCCAAGCCACGGCCCAGTGAGCTAGGTCTCTGCTCCTAGCCCTCATCTTGGGGGATGGGGTCAGGCTAAACAGCTCTTGTAATTGTCCTGCCATTAGGGAAATTCACTCTCCATTCCCTCCACCACTGGCCATTGATTTCATCTCAGTCTTACACCCTTAGCGAGTCTGAGAGGTAGCAGACATGCTCTGATTCCCGCGTTTATCAGCCCTTTTAAGTCGCCTCCAACTCACCTGAATTATTAAAAAGGCTGCTGTTGTTGTCCTGGCTTTGGTTACAGCTAGAGGATACCACCCATCAGGAGGCCAGCGGCAGGCAGCCACAGTCATGTCCAGCGACACTCCAGGCCCTTACCTTGACACGATAGGCTTTCATGCCATTAGGGCGGGTTCCCACTCATCTGGAAGGATAAAAGCCCCCGTAATGATACTGTAAACCACCCTTTACACAACTGGCAGACCAATCTGCTAAAATGACTTATAACCAGCAGAAAATACTGCAGTGTGGAACAACTACTACTATGAATGGCGTCAGATATATGATAATCTGCAACTAAAAGCATTCACGCAAAGTTTTGAATTCAGTAGAATCGCGGCTCTGCCACACTTTGATATGTAGTAATGGAGTCATTTTTACCATCTTACAAAACAGAGCTCTTTAATGCAGTTTTGCAGAATGCAGCACAATTCCATGTCACAAAGTTGCACTTGGTTGGCTGTGTATGTGCTCAGCGTAGGTAATTGTCTAATGACAGCATATGCTCACCTGGAGGCACGCCGTGGTCACTTAACGCAGAAAATGAAATGTGTTAGAATTGAAAATGTGTAAATCACGGGTCACAAATGGAGTGTGAAGCCATATTAGCAGATATCCCAGTTATGTCCTCGTCGAAGATGGACTGCCTTTGGAGACTGTTTCTCTGTGGCCCCAGGGACTGCCTCATTCATGCTGCCCGAGCCTCAAGTCTCCACAGGGAATCTCTGAAATCTCACCCCAGGTGCTTTTCTACAGAGGAAAAAACTAAATGAATTCAATTCCATTTCCATTTGAAGTATTATGGTTGACGTGATGGAATTGGGGAGAAGAGTCAACAAAATGAAGGCAGCATTCTTCTCAGGCATGCGGTTTTAAAGCAAGGAATATCAGTTGATAGATCTGAGAAAGGCTGCGGCTTTTTCACACTGACTCATCAGCTAAGAGCTATTATTTATGAAATGCGTCCTAAAGCCAGTAAAGTAATTTAACAGCAGGTATTTTCAGTATTTTGTCAAAATTACTTGATACGTTTAATTGTTAGGCGTATTGCTGCCAGTGTGGTGTTCTGCTTTTTAAATATTTACTTTTAACATGTCAATCTTTAAAAACGAGTGACATACGTAATAGCACAGTACAGTATATTGTGCCGATCTTTAACTTGTTAAATAACCTTTTAACTTTTATTAAACGCTAAATATCCACTGTATTTTTCAGCTACTGTATAGTATATTTGTTGAAATTCGCATTGCCCAGGAGTACAGCAATAAAGTAGGCCTGTTTGAATAATTATACCATCGAGAGCTTACTTTCTGTCTACAAACCTAGCCTTTCAAATATGTTTTCAAGAATACATATTATGGGGTATACCTTATCCTAAAGTCCTGTATTGAGACTTTAAATAGCAGTGGTAGCCTAGATTTTGAGGTTTTACCTCAAAATCATGTTTGTCCATGAGCTCATTCTTTTCCTTACCACTCGAGTGTTTTCTGCAGGTGGTGTGTGAGCAAAGGTTTAGATAATTAGTATTTATACTGCGCGAAAATCACTGTAGCCAGATTTGTGAACGAACTAGCGACCATGAATAGGCGGTGGATAAAATTGTGCTTTGAGCTGCTTACACCAGTGTTCTTCCTTTCTGCATAAACCTAAGCAGCCTAATTAAACATGGGGTTCTTCGAAGCAAAGATATAGCCCTTAAACTACACACAGTATACCTGAACACTCGCTGTATTCCCAGGATGGCAGGGAAGCATGCCAGCCTTTCCATCTCCTTTCATTTAGGCCTCTATTTCACCCCACTGCCACAGCCAGGAACAGATTGAAATGCGGTGTTGAGCCAGACAGATGAGAATTGCACGACATAAGGCTTGATCTCGGATTCAGAGCTGCTCGGGGCCGATCGCACCTTTTACTCTGTGAACGAAGCCTCTCAGGGAGTGTCCCCTAGGGGTGTGTGTGTATGTGTGGCGGGGAGGCGAGGGGAAGATGTGGCTGTAACACGGAGGACCCCCTCCCCCCACCCCCCCTGCCCCCGGGACAGCTGACCTCACTGGGCACTCTGGTAAACAAACTTGCAGTGGCATGGTGTGAACTGTCCCCCAGGCCTGTCTCCCCATCTGAACCCCACCCCCCCCTCGCCCATTCCCCCTCGCCGCTTGTAGGGAAGCAGGGTCCAAGGTGCTGTCGTGACAGACCGACTGGGAACGTCTGCTGCAGCCTGCAGTGGTCCAGCTAGCGGAGCTCGCTGCGTGCTAGCCACTAGCCTCTGGCTCTCCCTGTCACGTGGATGCACAGGGACGGAATTAGAAGCTGTCAGCAGCAGGCCACCGGTCGTGACGGGTTGACGAATGGTCCCCGGGACGCGTTCACCGTCTGGTCTCGGCTAGGCTGGCCAGTCTGGACCTTACGGTGCTGCTCCTATCAGTCTGCGGTGGCTGTCTCGCTGTGGTTAGCCAGCCTCCATCTCATATCACTGGCTTGCTTTATATGGTGTCCGCCATTCCCTCCCCCCTCCGCTAGTAGTACTGTGTCTGCTGTCACGTAATATTAGGACGCAGGATTAACTTTTGGTTTAAGGGGATGAGGTATTCATACAGCGTGCATTGAGGAGTGAGAAGAGTATACCAACTGATTTCTGTTTTATATTTGGCACAGCAACACAGGAGATGGCAGTTTGCCCCCTTTTTTAAAATACCATGTGTGTCAGAAGTGATCAGGGAGATTAGCGTTTGAAACCAATGGTGTAACCAATGGTGATGCAAACGCCAAGACCTGTTATTTATGTAAAGTACTTTATTAACAATTACTAAAATTAGTACGTATTGACTTAAATGGAATAGTTAAAGGTTGTTCAAATGTTTTTATTTGTAATTTTCTTTGCTGAAGCCAATGGGGAATTTGTAGCAGACTACTGAAAACAGTCCTTTGGTGTATAATTTATGCTATAACGCTGTTAAAATTAGAAAATCAACTTGAGCAGTTTTCAGGTCTCTGAGCAGTTGTAAACACACATTACACTCACTATTTACAAAAAAAGGTGATGGCAAGTCGTGGATTCATCATTAACATTTTAGAAGCGTTGAGAAAAAATGACTAATCACACTGATTCAGTCAAACGTGATGACACGACAAAGAAGGGCTCATGCTTCATAGCCAATGTGTGTTATTTGAACTGTTTGAAGTGGAAATGAAGCAGCATAACTCTCGTTTTTGAGCATTTGCAAATTCTATGGGGATGGGGGATGTTAGACAGCATCCCGCTGAGTTGCCTGTCAGCAGGAAATGGAGCTCATGCCGGAAAGAGCGCCAAACAAGTGTAAGCCAATAGGACCGTGCTGGCAGGCAGCATACCACAGAATAATCCAGCGATGTAGGATTATTACTCTCTCCGCTCCGAGTGCAAACACAAGACACGTTTCATTATGTACTGGATGCAGGCGATGTGGGGGCTTTTGTGACTGACCAGAAATTGTCTTTTTTTTCTCCGTTTGTTTGTTTGCTTGCTTGTTTATTTGTTCGTTCGTCTGCTTGTCTTTGCTGCAGTCTGTGCTGGGCGTGCAGTGTGAGGTTCAGAGGCAGCTGAAGGCCTTCGTCAAGCTGGAGCGCTTCGGCCAGATCTACAGAGCCAAGAGCGCCGGCTGTCCCCAGGCCGAGGGCAAGAAGCTGTTCGCTTCCGGGGGCTCCATCTTCGGCAAGGGCGTGAAGTTCGCCATCCGCAACGGCCGCATCACCGCCGACATCATCAGCCTGGCCAACGAGGACGGGCGGCGCATGGCGGCGGTCCTCAACGACGCCTTCTACCTGGAGGACCTCCACTTCACCAGCGGCGGCGTGGACACCCACCACTTCGTCAAGCTGGGCTCGGTGGAGGCCGACCTGGCCCTGATCGGCATGACGGTGGGCCGGCGCACGCTGGAGACGGGCGTCAACGTGACGGTGTCGCAGGTCAACGCCGTGGTCGGCGGCAGGACTAGGCGCATCACGGACATCCAGCTGCAGCACGGCGCCCTCTGCCTGAACACGCGCTACGGCAGCAGCGTGGAGGAGGAGAAGGCCCGCGTGCTGGAGCTGGCCCGGCAGAGGGTGGTGGCGCAGGCCTGGGCCAGGGAGCGCCAGAGACTGCGGGACGGAGAGGAGGGCTCGCGCACCTGGACCGAAGGAGAGAAGCAGCAGCTGCTGGGCTCCGGGCGGGTGCAGGGCTACGACGGCTACTATGTGGTCTCGGTGGACCAGTACCCCGAGCTGGCGGACAGCGTCAACAACATTCACTTCATGAGACAGAGCGAGATGGGGCGCAGGTGACATGAACATGACGATGGGACTCACACTTTAGGACACGGGACTTGTTGCCAAAGACAGCTGCGTACACGACCACGTCTTTTGTTTCTTTGACCGGGCTCTACTTGGGTTTTCTTTTTTCTTCTTCTTCTTTTTTTATATATATATATATCTTCTGCATAAATAAAACATGTTTGCGATCAGTTGCACTGTATTAACTGACGAGTGCCCTTCTCCGTTGAAAGATTCTAGAACAGTCTTTGCCCTCCAAGTGCGGCTGCTAGAGGATGACGTTTTGCGATGTCTGCGACTTATTTTCTGTGACGTCGTTTCCTCGTCCCTGCCGGTGATTCTGTTCAAAGGAATCCAAGAGGAGTGTGGGTAATGTTGTGTTTCACTGGTTTCACCCTGCTGCCAGACTTGCAGATTGTTATTCACAAGCTTGCTCCATTCTGCCTTTTTCTGCGCCTCAGCCAAGGAGATTCCTTCTCTTTTAATCGCTTGTTTTATACTTGAAAACCTCATAACCCAAGTCATCCATTTACAATGAAAGAAGTGTCTGTTGGCGGTAATGTAGACCCCATTCATCTAAACCCCAAGTGAACTTGTCAAAGCACCTTCATCTGTGTATGTCTTGTGTTTTATTTTTGTTGTTAAAAAGTGTGTGGGTGGGAGGGACCTGTTCTTAGCTGGGGAGGCTTCAGTGCACCCCTCAGTGCATGTTAATAGCCTTTCTCACGAACTTCAAAAATGACTAAATTGCTTCAAGCTGATGTTGGTGAACGATGAATGGGATATACAGTAGGGACAAAGGTATATGAGGTCAAGTTGTACTTTGGTTACTATTGGTTGTTTTTGACTCAAATTTGTTTTTCTGAGGAACAAAAGAAACGAAACCACAATTTGCTCTCTCCTCTTTTTGTCAACAAACACAATTACAGTAAAGAAGAGCCAACCCTGTAAGAAAATACTGTGGAATTAATGTCTGTATTAAACAACAAAAGGTATTTTATGGGAATGGTTTTGAATTACCTTTAGTTTTGTTTTATAAATAGCTATATGAAGAAAAAAAAAACGGTATAACAAATGTGAATTAAAAAAAATGTGAACTGTTGTCCCTTTTATTGTTAATTGTTGTACTTGAACAATACTTAAAGGGTGTTTCGACACATGGAATAAACTATGAAAGGTGGTTTTAGCTATTTCAATGATTGTGTTTTTCATTAGAACTAACAGTTCCATATGAATGCCAGTGTTTCATTCTATGTGCTTTTGTCAGTATTCCTCGATGCGTACTGTAAAAATCAAACAAAAGCTTGGGATGTATCATTTTCAAAGTAACTAACACAACACAACCGTTGCTTAAGACACACACTTATTCACGTTGACTGCTGAGATGGATGGGCTTGGTGTTGCATTGTGCTGTGTTGTAAAATATGAATTGCCTTTGCCGTAAGGGCTGCCCGAGGTTGGCATTTAAAAGTGCCCTGGTTCTCCAGAATAGGGCTACTACTTGGTCTTATGACTGACTGGAATTCATTTAACCTGTTCCAGCTTACAGGCAGTGAAATCTAGTCGATACTCACTAACCTTGGATATAACCCATGTGGTAGCTAACCTATGCCCATGATACACAGAGGTAGGTACCAGTACCTGAACTCTTCTGCTTCTATGTGATGGATACACCTCCAGGTAAGTATCATTGGTTAAACTCCTGTTATTTGTAGAACTACGCCAAACCACCGCAACTTTATTTTTCCATCCGAAACATTAGCCTGTGTGTGGGTTAGGGTGGGTTTGATTGAGTGTCTCATTCTGTACAAAGGTCAAGCATATAAAACACAGTTGTTTTCTATTGTAGGTTGATACAGTGACATTACGTTTTCAATTTATGGATGTTCATTAATATGAATGAAGGATATTTGCATTGTGGAATATTGCACTGATGAACTGTTCTGTTATAAGTATGTTTTTTCTAGTTTTGGTTTGTTCTCAACACTGTGTTTTTAGCGCTTGTCTATGACCATGTAAATATGAAGACATCAAAACAAGCTGTAAATAAAATGCAAATGTAGATACCTTAGAGCTACATCAGTAATCCTGTGTAGTCTTTAGGTAGAAAAATAAATAAAAGGAATATTTTGTGTTTATATTTGATGTGTTTTGTCAAGACGTGAGATGAAGCCATGCCAGATTTGACTCAGCATACAACAGAATATTTGTTTTTTTATATACAGTAGGCTGCCTTTATATTTTACTCACAGGTCCGCTTTACAATACATTTCATATGACTTTTATGAGGCAAACTAAGGATGGACTACAGTAATGCAATAATGTAGCTACTATAGCTACTGTACCATGTGCCATGATTCAGTTGGAAAATGAATTACCACCTGTCTCCCACACCCACCTGTCACCCACCACCTTGAATCTATCATAATCCTACAGTATATAGATGGAACAGCTGTTGGCTCACCAGCACAAGAAATGCAGACTATTCATAAGTGCTTGAATATATTTAAGTGTCGAATGAGTGGCTGCAAGCTGTGCCGTGTGAGGCTGGAGCAGTAATTGAACTGTCAAAGTTGAGGGCCAAATCTTTGACGTGAGAAAGGCCACCAGGACATCGTAGTCTAAAACTTCATAACTTGATCAGGAAGCCGCCAGTTCATCCTGTTGGCAACGTACTGTACGCAGGGTGGCCTGTCAGCCTCCTGCCCCTGCGTAGCAAGCAGAGTACAGCGTGGTGCCCAGAAGAATATCTGATGGCATGTTTTACCATCAGGTATCACTTGCTTATGCTGTAAGACTGGCAAATGTCATAGCATCATTTGCAGTGATCACACCCACTGTCTTCTTTGTTCCTAGTTTCGCTAGGTTTGCGTATGGAGTGTGCTTGAAATCAGTGGCCGCCATTGTCTGAGAATGGAAGAGGAACCATAGCTAGAAGAGGCACACTCTGCTTAGGCTTGAAATTAATTCCAACGTGTTTCTGACTGATTACATGCATTCAACATGGTCCATAAAAAGAAAACCACACACAGGAGCTTGTTAACCCTCATGATGTCCTACGGGTCAAACTGATCCAATGCCCTAGCTCTTTGTGGCAGATAGAAGGTTCTAAACCTAATTCTACAGCTAACACACATATGATGCACTGCTGACACAACAAGGTGTGTGTTTGAAACCCGAGGACAACAGGAGGGTTAAAAGACAAAAAAACAACACAAATACATAAAGAAATAATTAATAAAGAAATAAATACACACAGCAATGACAATAAAAAGAACCATACAATCATACACAATCAGATGGCGCCATCTGGGGGTTCAAGATGATATTGTAAGGGCGTCACAAGGGCTAAAGACAATTAAAACCACATAACACACGTCAAAGCTCCCAACAAAAACCACAGGGCTAACTTCAGTTATGGTCCATTAAACTTACAATGTCTGTAAGTACGTGTGTGCACGTGCCGTAGCATAGGTTCATGATGGTATATTGTTATAACAGTTGTGTGTGTGCATGTGTAAACATGCACACATGGTGGGGGCGGGGCCAAAACAACAGGTAACACATTTTATTTGTAACCATGTTCCAACATGGCTAACAATACTACAGTGAAGAAGCTTAGAGGTCTTCAGACTCAACATAACTGAGCAGTATTAAAAAATAAATAAATACAACACGTTAAATAACAAATAAAGAATGAAAGTGTTTTAATATTTGAAAAAAATGGTATTGACCACTAGTTTTGCAAGTCATCTGCAAAGCATATGCAACCTTACAGGTGAATAGAAAAAATATATTTTAAAGCCTGAACATCAAGTTGGTGGTGGAAAATAAAAATACATTATTGTGATGTGTGACAAACAGGGAAAGTGTTCTTGCTGTAAGAAAATCAGTGAAAGCTTGTTTCTTGCTGAGGCCAAGCCGTTAGTATTTTCTCCAGTTGTGCATGAAGTCTGGAAATAACTGTTATAAAGTGTAACACTTGCTGTCTTTCTTTTCATCTGTCACTCAATCTCAGCTGCTATTAATACATGACACTCACCTGCGTGTAATGCTCTGGAGATGTTGATAAAAACACCACCTTGGCAGAGTATTCTGTTGTCTGTCAAAGCATCCAAAGGCTCTCAAATTAGCCACACTTCTTAAAAGTTATACCCAAAAGCCTTTAAGAGGCCGGCATGTTCAGGTCTACTCTGTCTCACAACATGCTAATCTCACATGCCTAAATGGATGTTCCCACAGTCCTCTTTTACCAGCTATGCAAATGGTGGAAAAATGTTTTGCTAAACTAATGGGGAAAGGAATGATAACTGGTCTTAAACAAAAACATATTTTTGTTGAAGGTTTAGACCTTTTTTGAACCACACCACAATGCAGCTTCCACAAGACACTAATAGTCTGCTAAACATGTTTGCATATTTGTGACAGGACACCATCACAAATAAATATATAGTGATAGCATGCAGTAGCACACAAGCTAAGTCTGTTTCATATCTCCCACAAGACTTAACAAGAAACTGTAATTTCATTTTTTCATTTCACTATAGTACAGTATACAGTACATTAAACACGATGCATTTATCTTTGGTGAGGTGAATTTCAGATGATGTGTAGGTGTGAGCATTTGAAAGACTATGCCTCCATCCTATGCACATGCACATGCACATGCACACACACACACACACATACTGTACACACACGGGGAAGACAGGAGCCTCAGCTGTGTGGTCATCTCCCATCACATTTCCACTGACAGGTGTGAACAAAGGACCTAGAGAAATGTCACGGCAGAGTTTTTTTTTAAAGTCACATGGACACTGCTTACATCAGGAATGAGACTGCCTTTGCACATTATGCAAATCATATTGACAGCATATCTAATGCTTTTATTAGGCTAATTATCTAAAGGTCAAATCTGTCCATGGTTAAGGATCAGGGACCTCGCTCCTGCTGGAAGTCTCCAAAACAACTGTCATCTCGTGACGTTGGTGTTGGTGAGAAGTAACTAAAGCTTAATACCTTTGGACAGCTTATCAGGTTGGGAGTTGCACTTTCTGTCTGTAGAAAAAAGTAGTATTATCGATTGCTGTCTATGAAATTAGGAATTAAAAGTAAAATGGAGTATAACATTTAAGCAATGTTAGCTCTTGTTTGGATGACAAGGCAAATGCAAGTTCACTGCAAAGTTTGAATTTACCAGCGATAATGAATGTCCTCAGTAGAAGACAATGACCATGCAGAACTTCAGCTCATGAAGCTCAGGGAATTAGAAGCAGTGACAGATGGGATTGATTTTAAAGGATGCACAATAACCCTGAAACGGTTTAGTTAATACACACTGCAGGGTAATTTCCATTCAAACGAGACAGATATTTAATTGTGTTAATTATAGAGTACTCAAAATGTTTACCCAACTCCCTGTTTATGTTTCCAAACACCATCTGTTCACTAAAGTGGTAGGGGCAGAGAGCTGCCTGAGCCTAGTGCAGTAGTAGGAGGAGTAGAGATCAGTGCAAGTCATTTTGCACTCAGATGCAGGAGTATGTACTTTTGGAGCCTGATAAACCTGCATATTTGTATTGCGGGTTTATCAGGGCTATTTCAGACTCAAGTTGAGAAGTGTACCTTTACAACCACACAGGTGTTTTGAGTTAATGTTGAAATGAGGCGGCTTCATGGTGAAATGTTGATGACATCCATGTACTCAGGGGAGTGTTCTAGTTTTTACTTTTAATTAATTAATCTGTAGATCTATAAATCACTAGATCTTTAAAACATTATTTCCTAATGTAGGATCAAATACATTCCCTTTTCATGGGCACAGAATTCTAAGAAGTGCCTCAATCCATAGTACAGTAACAACTTTATTGTTGATGAAACAATATATTGTTACTGTACATTGTAGACTGGCAAAAAAAAGAAAAAGGATGTCCTCTGTAAAACTATGCTGTTGTCTAGTTGAAGCAAGACATGCATATTTAATATACTTGTGCTGCTGCATTCATTGCCATAACAGGATACAAAAAAACACAACCAAAAATACTTTTGCCTTTATTAAGTTTTCCTTTTGATTTGTAAAACCTCGACACATGCCTGAAACGTATAATTAAAAATATAAGAGTTCATTTTCATATGTTTCAAGTAAAAGTTGGGGTTGCGGATCTACAGGGATTCTGTGTTGTTAGTCAACATGCAGGGGTTTCAGATGTTGGCCAACTGAGGCAAGTCAAGCCTTCAGGCTAAAACACATTGATCTGATAGTGGACCTACAACTTTCGGTAAGTTATGCTTGAATGCCTTTTGTTTGTGCATGCTGTATACTATTGCTCTGCAGTAGTTGGATTTCCTGGGTGTGAGATGTCTTATTCAACATGTAAAATCAGCAACGGCAGTCGGTCATCTCTCATTGCCACAGGCACATTCTAATTGCCATCGGCACTGTCTGGCCATCAATATATCATCCTTAATCTGACAGGTGTTTTCAAAGACCCATTATTTAAAGTGCTTCGCCAGTTGTACTGCAAGTTCTACCTACTCAATTAAAAAGTGAACGTTTTAGAACCCCCCACACCCTCACCAAAAAAAAAAAACGTATATCCCAGTAGAAATGCATCGCCAATATCTATATCTTTGTAATCTAAACAGAATACTTATTGGAATTGTGTCAATACTGCTTCCTGCCTACTCAGGAAATGTCTATATGATGTGTTACATCAAGTTAATTCATGGTCAAACCTTCTTATATTGAGAAGGCCACAAACTGAACTGAATCAGTGGAGGTGATGTGTCCATGTAGAAGAAGATATCTGGCCTTGTCTGGAGCAATGTGCCTTGTGTGTTTTCAACTTTACATACTGCATAACGCTTGAAGTCAGTATGACAGAATTATTTTGGCTGCAGAGCATTTTGTGATTCCTCCGAATACTATTATGTAGATCAGCCTTAGGCAATTTATTTCCACATCATGCATTTGGGATGTGACATAGCTGGGTCTCTCATTCATTTTCCCAAACAAATAGATCTGCCAGTCTAAATGTTTTTAAGTTGTGGTGAAATTTGTAACACGTTTTTCTCTGGGTGCTTTTTTTCTTCGTTTTCATAACCAAACTGCTGAATGCAAAACAAGAGATTATAACAGTTTGCATTTTTGTGCCAATTTTCATCTTAGTAAATCCTGAATTGGACTGTAATGCCGCACACTAATTGCTTGCGCACATGCGTGTGTGCCCAAACATATTCGTCTTGCTTCTTCCTCAGAACTACTGACCACTTGGTCAGGCTCATAGCTTTGGTTGTCCCTACT
>JAODUG010000005.1:592457-608656 GCA_027564795.1 Aphredoderus sayanus | reverse complement strand
CAGAAGAGGGCCTCGACGGAGGGCCCTCTGTTCCAGACGAGGTGATTTCCACATTGGTGGGGTGGGAATCCCCTCATCCAGCTGAGACAGCGCGTCCTCGCCCCTTCGGGAAGGGCACAAAGACGGGAGGCAGGACCTTGAGACAGAACTGGCTTGGTGCTGGGATGTCCGACAACAGCCTGAGAAAGGCTACTCCTTTTCCCTGTCGCTTACTGGTATTTACTGATGTATTTGCTGGTACCTTTACTGGTGTATTTACTTGTATGTTTATATTGGTATGTTTTTACCGGTATGTTTTTACTGGTTTTCCCGGTATGTTTTACTGGTATATTTTTACTGGTATGTTTTTATTGGTATGTTTTTACTGGTATATTTTTACCGGTATGTTTTTACTGGTTTTTCCAGGATGTTTTACTGGTATATTTTTACTGGTATTTTTACTGGTATGTTTTTATTTATATGTTTTTACTGGTATATTTTTACTGGAATGTCTTTATTGGTATGTTTTTACTTGTATATTTTTACTGGTATGGCTTTATTGGTATGTTTTTACTGGTTTTTACTGGTATGGTTTTACTGGTATATTTTTACTGGTATTTTTACTGTCCGCTGTATATTGTTTAATCCTAGCAAACGATTCCAGTCAAGTCAAGTCTATAGCCCTTGATGACATGACAGCCTCAAAGGGGCTGCACAGGCCCACATGGAAACAAACGACACCCCCTTCACCTGCTCCTCCCATCTACATCCCACACGACGGATGTACCTGGGGGGGGAAACGACTGCGGACGAGTGTATGGTCATACCACACCTCCTAGGCCTCCGACCATTTTTCTATCCTTTTCCATAAAGCGAGACACCAGCAGGTGTGGCAGCGGCCTACAGTAGATCCCACTACAGTATATGCGCCTTTACACCAGTGTGCACCCACCATGAGAAACACTCTGGTTGAACATCCTTACTACAGTATGCTGATACTGTATATTCAGCATATTATTACAGTGTATTGACTGAAAAGACAAAGAAGACTACTGCTATCTGTTGATGGTTTTTATTTACTGTATCAATTGTATTTACTGTATTTACATCAGACGGCACTCGCCAATGGATGACTGCTACTTTCCCCGTCTGCGTATCACTCAGTTTAACCCTTGTGATGTCCTTAATTGTATCGAATTAAGCCACCAGAGGGCACCATCTGATTGTGTATGATTTGTCACTGGTGTGTGTATTTATTTATTTATTAATTATTTCTTTATGTATTTGTGTTGTTTTTTGTGCCTTTTAACCCTCCTGGTGTCCTCGGGTTTTAAACTCACACCTTATTGTGCCAGCAGTGCACATCATATGTCTGTGTAAGCTGTAGAATTAGGTTTAGAACCTTCTATCTGCCACAAAGAGCTAGTGATTTGGGTCATTTCGACCCAGAGGACATCATGAGCGTTAAACAGGTTAAGACAAAAAGTCTGCCTTCTCTGCTCTTCCCTCCTGTTTTTATACACTTATCTTCTTCTAGGGTAGACCTCTCCAGAGCTTCTAAGCGTTATGCTATAGGCCAAGAAGCAAACACATGAAATGTGATCACACATTGCCTTATATGGTTAGGTTTTATATATAAAAGCACAGTTCCTCATTCATACTTTATCAATTCAGCTGAAAAACTATAATAAACTCTCATTGCTATTTTCATACTTTCACGTTAAAGCCCCTGCAACACCTCCACACCTGTTCTCTTGTGTCATGTTGGGGCCACATCGTTGGGATGTCTTCACACCTATTGTTCCAGCTCAGCGAAGCGTGCAGACTTGCAGTATGTGGTTTTCACCTCTCACTCCACCACGAATGTACACCTATAAGAGTTTGAGCAAAGCAAAGGAGATGTTAACATATTCTTTGTTCAACACAAATGTATTCTTACAATCTAACCTACATTTTCTTTTCATCACATTCTATCTTGTTCAACAATCCTCCACTGTTTGGTTAAAGAGCGGAGCCCTCTGATCTGTATGGTATTCCCTAATCTCATTTTGATTCAAATTTTTGTTTACAAGACAAGACATGAAGAACCCTTTATTGGGCAACTCAGGATTTTATGACCGTTCCTGAGCTGAGCTTTTTCTACAATCAAGCACAGCCTTGTTATTGTTTATTTGTTGTTTGTTGGCAAAAGTGCTTAGGCTTGTATACTGTACATGTGCACAAACTCGGGCAGAATCTGGTTAGTATTCCTCTGTACTGCAATAGCTATGTTGGGTACAGTAAACATGGAAAGAGGTTCTGTTTATAGCCAACAACAGAATTGATACTTGACCAGGTATGTCACAGCAGGATATCAGCACAGGCATGCCACTCAGTTTTGCTATTTGCTACTAAATACAGACAGGAATGATAATGCAGGTAATGACTGAGAACAAAGAAAACAAAAAAGAAAAAACATAAAGAAAATATTGAGACGCACATTAAAATGTGAGTATAACGTTTAAAAGAAATGAATACACAGATTTTATGAGTTACATCTCCACCAGCCACAGTAGAGTCACAGCAGTTCACTGTATTCGTTTTGGTGAACTTGAGACTCAATATCTCCAGAATTTAGACCATATGTGTTTCAGTAAATACAATTTTCTTCATTAACAATTTTGGGAAAATGCTTAAAGAAATTATTTCTGGTGTATGAGGGATAGTACAGGCCATCTTAAAGCGTTGTATAATGTATTATATTATTATAAAAGCATATGGGCACAGGCCTTTGTTTTCATAACCATACTGAAAAAGCAGAACATAATTTAGTTGAATACACTCATTTTCACATTGATGTAGAGACTGTGTAGCTCTAAAACCCTAGTGGAAACCACATACTCTGTAATGCATTGTAAAGTTAATTAGTGGGCAGTTGGTTTTTCTTGATAAACTAAAGTAATTAGTGAATTTATGTATGTGTGTCCTCTGAGATGGCAGTTGGTACAAATTCTTCCCTTTACAAAATGCACAGATGTATGAAGGTACAACAATGAACATATTATTGTATAACAACAATAGCGAATACTGCAATGGAGAGAAAGACAATAGAAAACACCAGCTTACGATACTGTAAGCAGACAATGGTTGCTATAATTTTAGAAAAGCTAACAAGGACAGAGTGCTGTATTCAAGCTCTGAGCTGGTAAATTCACAAGGGATGTTATTTTAAGACTATAGAGAAGATAAACAGACATCTTATCCTTGATGAAGGCATCACTGATTACAATACTTCAGCAAAGACATTTTGTAAACTTTACAGTATATATGGTTTGTAAGAGACTGTCAAATAAAACTAATAGTTTTGTAGCACTAAACTAGGTTGTATCAGAATGGCATGGACCTTGTTATGAGGCCAATAGAGTTCCTTTTCTTGTCCAATAACATGCTAAATGTTGTGTCAAAGCTATTTATCACTCATGCCAAACTATGTCTGCTTAACTATGGTGGACAAAAGAAACAAACAAAACAGAAGAAGGACCGATTAATGATGAAATAGAGATGATAGAAAAACCAAACACAATTATTTATAATTAGCTAGCATGAATTTTCCTAATTACAAGATCCAGAGGGACCTTCCAAAAAGCATCTGGTTGTAATTCCACAAATAGAAAGATAAAACAAGACATTATTGTAATTTTAGTTTTAATCATTTTACTATAATTTCACTTTTTAGGTTCTTGTCTAACCTTCACTAAAATAGTGATGAGATTGTTAATGGTATAATGCTATTGTATCCATTGCATTCATTTGTTTTTAAGCAGTACATTCTCAAAAATAAAATTTTCCATGCATGTTAAATGTATTTCTGTACAAATTCAGTGTAATAATCGTAACTGTCAAGATAGTTTAACTGTTTCCATTATTGTTTTGATCAAGAATTTTAAAGTCTTGTTTTCACATTATGGGATTGTGCAGAATAATATATAGCTCACCACTGCATTAGTAAAAAAATTAGTTTCCAGCGATCATTTATATTTGATGGATTTGTTGATACAATAATTAAACTGTTTTCAGTGTCCATTTTAGTTAACCTGAAACTGGTCTTATATCACATGATATCTAAAAGCATTCAAGTATCAAGTAGACCTCATTTTACATAAGAATTATAGCTACAGCAATGGTATTTTAGAGATAATGTCCATCTTTTGACCCAAATATGCTTTTCACACAGTTTTCATAAATGAACTCTGAAAGTACCCTCTTCCCATCTACACCTTTGCCACTGTATATTTAGTTTCTAAAAAATGAAAGAAAAGAAAAAACATTACATTGTGAGTCATGGGATTGACATTACTGTCAATCCTGGCAGTAAAGAAATGTTAGACTTGGTTAATGCACACTTTCTCTAAGGTGGAAGCTTTTACACCTAGTCTGTTGCCTTTATGCTGACACTAATGTAGTATTTTGGCAGTAATTGTACTTATCTTTGAAAGTAATAGGTAGAGCAATGCAGCTGCCCAAATCTATTTCAGTGATGGTTGTTAGTTGTGATTTGTGATTGGCTGCTCATCATCCAAACCCATTCCTTGAAATCACAGGCTATAATGGTCTAATCAGCACTTAACGAGCCATGTTACATAAAATCAATGCACCCCTCCATGTGAGAACAGGTGAATATTCTGTGGGGACTGATGGTAGGTTTTTAGAAGAGGAAGAAGGTGTTGTCAATACTGTCATGTGGTCATTGGAAAGGAGGAGCCCGTTGAACGGAGAGGTTGTGCACTTGTCCTTTAAAATGGAGTTCAGTGGTCAGACCCAAGCTTTTAAAAACAAGATCCTTTGTTTTGCTGACTAATCATGTATTGATTTAAACCAGTTGTTAAGACCAACTACAGTAGGGATGTCAACCCACTGCCAAACAATCACTCTACCTGTTGAGGGACCAAGAACAAAGCTGTACATTAGCCTATATGACCTGTAGAATGTTGTGTGCTATTTGGTTCCCCTGAAATGACTATCCCATTTACACATGAAAGAGATGCACAAATACTAGGAACAAAAGTTTGAAAGGGCTTTTGCATGATTCTCAGTGGTTTGCGTGGAGAATGTATAGGCCTACACGAATACATTCACTAAAACGCGTTATGGCTCGGTAGGCAGGGGAGGAATTACAAATATATGGTATATGGTATAGGGGATTCGCTATACTTCAGCTATTGATGTGCAGAAAACAGTTTTATTATGCAACCTGCATACATTGTGTTGTGCTGGCCAATATGAAAACCATATGAAAACGAACAGGTAGTCTACTTTGCAGTATATATTGATAGAACTGAGGGATGGAGGTGGGGGGTGCACAACAATGCAAACGTGTTTCCATTTCGGCAGACCTTGAAGCTGAAAATGAATTATATATTGAAGGCAAGTCAAGGGTAATTGAATAAATCTATGCAAGGATTTGATGGAAGATTGTGAGCTGCCATGGAGCTACAGCGCCACCTAGTGTTCAAGGAAAAGGTTGAAACAACCACAAGTGTATATCACGTCTCAAAATAATTATTGTTATAATGAAAGGGTTCATTATTTAAATATTCTTATTTCTTATTCCATATAGACTAGTATAATATATCTGAATGGCTTGTGGCATTTTTGATGGCTTGTTTAGAATGATTCTCACTGATGTGTAGAGGCATACACACTGTAGGCTAGTAATCAGTGTCCTAGAAACGGCCCAATCCCTTGCACTGGAACAGGAAATATCACAGTTCTGCTCCCATTCAGAGGTGGCGATGTGAATAATTGTCACATCAATGCTAGGGTTAATTAACGAGAATGACCTGCAGTGACTTTCTAAGCGCATCATGTTCACGTTACTGATGATAGACGCCATCGGCAGGCTGAACGGAGGCACCACGACTCTCTTTGTCTTGTGTGTTGGCACAACCAGGACGGGCCTCCGTCCGGAGCTGACAGGCATGTGTGAATAACTATAGTGCGGCATCTTATTATGGTTCTGGCAAAATTAGATTTACAGCACCAGAAGATGGTAGAAATATATAGGCTAACTTGCACTGTGGCCATCGAAGCAATTCGTAAAATCTACTTGTTTTCTAGCCTAACCTATAACTTAAATGCAGCAATCATTGTGAATGTATTATTTGTTTAATATGGTTAATATAGGCTATAATTTAGATAATAACACTATATAGAATGTTTGAATTTGAGAGATATTGGTGGACCAACATGCAGTCTAAGAGTTAAATTAATCCTACTGAAACAATTTGAATAATCATAAAAAAGTGTTTATGCTAATAAAATGATCAGCGTGCTCGCGATTTTTTTTGTGAACGCATGGTAGGTGATTTTAATCTATATTTAAAGTATTTTAACCTATCATTAATATAAAATATTACTAACTTTCTATTAGACACACTAATAAAAAAACACTACACTTCCCACAAGCAACGACAAATAGCCTACCAAGGATCACTGAAATGCAATTGGTTACACAAAAAATAGCGTAACTGTCTTAACCAATGGTAAAAGACTTAAACAGGAAGTGCCTCGTGAAAGCGCACAGAGACAATGTGCAGGTCATTTCTAAAATAAAATAGCTGAAAAAAGGATATAATGTAATATATTATCTTAAAATGTATTCGCATGATAACGTCCATGTTTTAAAAAAGCGCAAACTTTATTTTCAGTGTTCCAACTAGCAGCCAAAATGTTTGTTGTACATAACGTCTCATGTTGGAGATTATTCTACTACAGCATTCGACATTACAGCAGGAAGACGCCAATAAAACTAAGAATATCTGAAGCACTTTCAGGTGTTGGATTGGGAGAAAATGTCAAAGTACAGGTACAGTTAAAACATTATAGTCTCCGGTCTACCACTGGCCAACAGTCCACCTTACTAAGAAGACTGCGAGCCCCAATGATGTCGAGGGGATGTTCTGTATAGGCTATAATGTGAATATATACTAGTATGAATATATGTTCACATTAGAATATTAGGGTATACATAGGATTATTATTCCTAACTAACTGCAATGGATTCGTAAGAGACAGTTATATGAAATATGCATACGATTTCTTTTTGTTACAAATATTAACTTAACAAGTCCTAGTGAAACTGTCTGTATAACTAATTGATCAAGAGCCTAACGTAGCCCATGACAGCTTTCAAAAACAGCTGCGTTGTATGACCTTGTTGTGCTGCCAAATACTGTAAGTAATTATATCTTTCAATTCCTTCACCACCAACTGCTCAAGATGAAATTCACCTCAAACTAAAGTTGCCTGAAAGTATCATGTTGACTAATTCTACTCTCGTTTTCGTTGTAGGGCTGGGTTCGCGCTGTCAGAGCTCAAAAGGAAAATCTTTTTCTTCATGTAAATGATGGAAGCTCTTTGCAGTCTTTGCAGATTGTTGCCAGTTCAGATCTTAGTGATGTGTGAGGAATTTTAGTTGTGCATAACATTGTCATTGATTCATCTTTGTGTCTAGTGTGGGGAATTTTGCATTTAGCTAATATCTATTTAATTGTTTTTATCAAGGCTACTGTCGTTTGGGAGTGCTGTTGAAATCACGGGTAGTCTTCAGAAAAGTCCAAAGCAAAAACAGCCTGTTGAACTTAAAGCAGAAGATATCCATCTAATTGGAGAATGTAACCCTGTGGTAAATAAAAAACACTTTTTTAGCTGACTAATTGGTTTGACAATATTACAATCTACCTAATGTAGCTGTAATTCATACTTGTCACTATACTTTTCTGTTTTAGGATTTCCCTTTCAAAATTAAAGAGAGACATGACCTTCAATATATCCGCCAATTTCCTCATCTGAGATGTCGAACAAATGCCTTCAGTTCTCTGCTGAGGATACGAAGTGAGGCTACTTCGGCAATTCAGTCGTATTTCAAGGTGATAAATGTAATTGGAAATTACCCCCTGAGAATATAGAACAATAATTTATCCCCCGCCCCCCCATCCTGAATCCTCTGTGTTTTGCAGGAGAGAGGCTTTGTGCAGATCCACACTCCCGTCATAACCTCAAATGACTGTGAAGGAGCAGGAGAGCTCTTTCAGGTCAAGGCAAGTGTCTTATGGATTGTCTTTGATATTTCTTTCTACAACATGATAATGTGTTACAAACATTCCCTTCTGTTACTCTCTCAGTCCTCTGGTGAAGCAAAGGATGATCCAGACTTTTTCTCTGTCCCAGCATTCCTAACCGTTTCTGGCCAGCTGCATTTAGAGGTGATGTCAGGGTAAGTAAAGATGATTTAATTGAAGATATCATATGTTATAACATATTGCTGAAAAAGAGGGAGATAACACAACCGTAACCTCTTATTTTGTCTTTGGCTCAAACTCTTGCAGAGCTTTTTCCAAAGTCTACTCATTTGGGCCAACTTTCCGTGCAGAGAACTCCCAAAGCAGGCGTCACCTGGCGGAGTTTTACATGGTTGAGGCTGAAGTATCCTTCACAGAGTCCTTGGAGGATCTTACCAGGGTATGCCATTGTACTCAGGTCATTCAGGTTTTATCCAAAGTAGCACATAGTTACTCCTTGAGCTAGTCGATGGGCAGTAACATTAACCTGGACCGCTGTGTTGTTTAAGGTGATGGAAGGCATGTTCAGGTTCACTACAGATCATGTCTTAAGTCACTGTGGGGAGGATTTAGATTTATTTCACAAGTATGTGGCTTCTGGACACCGGGTGAGTACCACATGCCATGTATGTAACTATAAACTAGGGTTACTAAGGTGCTGGTGTCTTGCTTGTAATGCTATCACTTTATCTGATGCTCTGACAAGTCTATTATGACTTGTTATAACTGTATAATCTTTCTTACATTTTTAATTGTATTCAGTGAAGCACTTTGTAACTTCAATTATGAAAAATTATAGTTTTTTTCTTTTCTTAGGAAACTGTAGATGCTATGCTGAAGAACACTTTTATTATGTAAGTGTCATTGCAGACATAATTACATTATAACTACTGTTCGCTGTCATTCTAATTAAAACAATATCATTTCATTCTGCCCTCAGAATTACCTACTCCGAGGCAATAGAGATCCTCAAGCGTAGCCCTCAGAATTTCGTCTTTCAGACGGATGTAAGTGCTTTGTTTGCTATTAACAATGACAATATTTCAGCATGTGCTGATTACATGTTCAGAATAAAGCCTTATTTGAAATGTGCAATTTATAATAAACATTCTGAAAATATAAGCATATTCTAAATAATACTGGAATGTATGTGTTTGTCCATGTAAATATAGCCACTGATATTCTATAACAGAAGATAAGTTAATCGGAAGCTCAAACATTTTAACCCATGTTCCCCCAAAATGATCTTATAAACTCAGGGCGTCATGAATACCACTTTGAGACCCGTTGTTCAGTAGCACTCTGGTTACTGTCCACTGCAATATGCCATGTTTAAGATAACCTTTGTGTTGATGAGTGGCTTCTTGGTTCCGTTCTACAGTGGGGTTGTGACCTTCAAACCGAGCATGAGAAGTACCTGGTGAAACATTGTGGCAACATTCCAGTGTTTGTCACTGATTATCCATACGACCTGAAGCCCTTTTATGCAAGAGATAACCAAGACCATCCCAGGCATACGGTAAGGCACATTGATGTAGTTCCTTAAAGGTGGAGACAGCGCGGTTGTAAGATAATACACATTTAGTCAAATTCAGCAAATATATTCTGTCCATTTTGTGTGCATGTTGAAAAGGAATCTGGTGTTTCTACATAGAAATGGGAACACAAATAAAGTGGTGCAGAACGCACCACACAAAACTATCTTAGCCTTGGCAGTGGCAGTCCAATTTGTGTGGGGCAGAGCTTATGAAGGAGCACCCTATGGTATTGAATAGAGAGGTGTTTTTGTTTTGGTCGATATCAAATATAGTATCAACAATTCTTTTCCAGGATAGCTGACTCCAACTTTTACTATGAAGACTGGAACATTGATTTTAACCATTTAAATTCTCCCTGCTTATGCTGTTGTCTGAAATAATATTATGTTTGCATATGGGAGCTCTCTCCAACTGTTCTTTATTTTCAGGCAGCTGCAGTGGACCTGCTGGTTCCAGGAGTAGGAGAACTTTGTGGGGGTTCCCTGAGGGAAGAGAGGTTGGGCTTGCTGAAGGCTCGGCTGGCACTGTAAGAACCTTGTGTGACCTAATGCATGCCCTAAACATAGCTTACATAAATTGTACTGGTTGTGGAGCAGAGTTCTGTATTCACATCTTGATGGCTAGTTGATCTGTTACAGTAGGCTACTGTATGTCAAGTCTCTGACATCATCATTATGTTTTTCCAGGACTGGCTTAGAGGAAACATACAGCTGGTAATCAAAACAGTGTTTTACACATTTTTATTTGCATCAGCAACATGTAAATGTTAAGGCCTTGATAATTGTGCCAACTGTCTTTGATTTGTTTACCACACAGGTATTTGGACTTGAGGCGTTTTGGTCCTGTCCCTCATGGTGGATTTGGGATGGGATTTGAGCGATACCTGCAATGCATTCTGGGCATTGACAATATCAAAGATGTGATTCCCTTTCCTAGATTTTCCCATTCTTGTCTTCTTTAACCCTCCCGCTGTCAAAATGACCCGGTGCAGTCGCCAGTAGTGGGCGCCAACCACAACACAGACATATGACAGCAGGAGGGTTAAATCATCCTAATAATGTTTTCTAAGACAGACATTTGTTCATTTGCAGATACATACTTGAATAACATTTTAAAATGTTCTCCTTCTTGTATTACCCGTCAATAAAAGTATCATTAAGAGACGATATTAATTGTCATAACGATGAATATGATGCGTTTAACGTTGTATTTATTTAGTGGTGTTTTTCAACCATTAGAAACAGCCAGGACTATAGTCATGTCATGCGTCATGATTCCACAAGGTGGTGCGTTTTCCTGACAACCAACGAAATCTGTCAAAAGCATATCTTTCTTAACCCTCGTGATGTCCTTAAAAATAACGTATTTTGCCACCCGGTGGTGCCATCTGATTGTGTATTATTTTCTGTGTTTTATAATTGGCATTGCTGTGTGTGTCTGTATTAATTTATTATTTATTTATTTGTGTTGTTTTCCCGTGCCTTTTAACCGTCCTGTTCTCTGGTTTCAAACTCACACCTTGCTGTGCTAGCAGTGCACATCATGTCTGTGTTTGCTGTAGAATTAGGTTTAGCGCCTTCTACCTGCTACAAAGAGCTAGTAATTTTGGTCATTTTGACCCGGAGGACATCCCGAGGGTTAAAGTAGCTTGTGTTTTATTTCAATTGCACTAATTTTGTTGAAATCTCTTCATACATTTTCATGTCACTATGTAGACTGATATCTTGCTAAATAATTCGTATAGACCATAAGTTCGAACATCTTAGAAGACCCATGATATTTCATACAGTTCTTGACTTGTCACTTGACCACTAACCTCTCATAAACATAATGTATTACGCAAATGTATACCACCAAACTGACCAAAGACAATAGGATATTGCTTATTGTGGTGCAGTTAATCCTTGCCGTTAAAAATTCGATTATTACGTAGGATATGCCTACTAAATAGTATAATAAGACTTATGTTTGAATATTCCAGATTGACTACATTGTGGGAAACTGTTTTCCCATCCTGTATGGCAGCCCATCCCTTTGCTTGAGTGGGCGTGGTATGAATTGGAAAACAAACGGCAGACACCCAAGAATACTTCCTACACAGTAGAGTTTACACCGGCGCAGATCTGTGTGAGAACGGCAAGCGTTTGTTTTTAAAGGAGATCCTCCGTTTTTAGAAAGAAGTGTTCCGTGAAGTGTGATAGAGAGAACGTCAAGATCCAGTGTTATCAAATGGGGGAACAGACCGCTACAGCCAGTGCCAAACGCCGATAGCACTTTGAAAAGGCGCCCTACGGGGATTACAACAGGAGGCATGTACTAGAAAAACAAGGAGTTGAAGAACAACCGAAATACAGGAGAAACTGATAAACATGAGCGGTGGAGAAATCATCTTTCAAGGCTGGCTAAGAAAGTCGCCGCCGGAGAAAAAACTGAGAAGATATGTGAGTTCAAAGTTGTTTTATTTCCTACAGTTAGGCTATGGGAAATGTCAAAAATAGCCTATAATTTCACGAAAAACCGACGTGATGATGGCCAGCCATTGTGTATTGTTCTTCAAAATATGAGACAACTAAATGTGGAATTGGACATTTTAAGTTTCAAAATAGCAGGTGCATCACTGTCAGATGGACCTCCTGCATCACAAATAGATTAGTGAAACTAGCAACTATGCCTAGATACATGATACTTTATAGGGATGGGGCTATGGTGTTGTATGACAAGTTGAGGTACAGTATGCAGTATGTCCCCATAGGCAGCTGCTGTGTATACTGTACATTTTGGTTTAGCGCAGTAAAATTATTAAATTAAAGAAACTAGGCAATATGCCTAAGAAACTCTGATCAGAGATAATGCGTTATCTCTGATCAGAGATTCTTAGGCATATTGCCGTTTATTTTATAATGGCTTTGACCTGTTAGTGCCACAATAGTACTGTTACCAGGACATAATTTGTGCATCTGCTAAGTACTTTACCCAAAACCCCCTTTTGCAAGTTCCTGTGGGGGTAATGTCAGTTAAGTAAATCGGTTAATAGGATTTATGCTAGCAGATAGAAACGGGAGACAATCTCTCATAAATACAGCTGTCCAATGTTTATGTATGGTGTTGCATTACCAGTCCTTTCAGTGTTCCTTCTAGCTGGCTTTGCCATGATGTCATCTCTCTGTTTCATCTGAAAAACCATCATTGAATGTCTTCACATGCAACACTCCCCAATATAATTTCCTTTATTGTCTTTCACTTAAAGCTGTCTCTTGTTTATACAGAGACCAGCATGGCCAGTGTTGAACAGCTGCTATAGTTAAAAATGTGCTCCTAACAGTACAGAAAAGAAACACACAAGACAATACTTGAGAGCTCAGCAGTGCTGCTAGCCTCGCAGCCTTTCTAACTCTAGCCATAACCAGTAACTATTATATAAACACACAGGTTTTGGAAAGACAACAGTGAAGTGAGATGTGTCCAAAGCAGGCGGACCTGCAAAGTAATTTGCCCATATGAAATTCCTTCCAAGTTAACCTTGAGACAGGCATGTTAAATGGACAATGAGCAGCATTTAGGCCTACTGACTGTCACCTGATGTTGTTGTTAGGGATATTTTACAATACTGTTGGCAAACACAAGAAAAAAGTGCTTTGTATCTTACAATAAACATTGTGACAAATGTTGCAATCGCATGCTGTTTTTATTAAATTGTTTTGGTAAAATAATACTTTATAAAACATGTAATAATCATAGAACTATAACAGTCCTGTGCCTGTCCATATACATTTCACTTCTTGCCACCTTCTCGCCAAGCTAGACTTTGTTTGTCATGCTAGTTAACATGACTGGTCATTTTCTTTAAGCAGTGTCTACTGAGATAAGCTGAGCTTCCTTAGAAGTTCTGGGGGGGATGGATGAAAGATAACAGCATTTTAGCCTACAGTAGAATATTATGCAGGTTTACGTAATCATTTTTAACTGCTATTGCCACATGCAAATCCTATGCAAAACTACTCTGCAAACACTAGTGTCAGTTGATGGCCTGTAAGCAACTGCTGAAAACAAGAGTTGACACGTGTGTGCTGAGTAACAAGCATGACTCGTCCTGCTTTGCCTTTAGTAACTGTCTACAAATGTTGTTGACTGTTGAATTGTTGTCACTGGTGATTCACTATTTCTACAACTCCCTCGTCTCGCTTGCTGTGCAAACACATAATCAGCATTTAAACGTATGTGCCCCCAAATGTTCCATGTGTGTGAAAATGAGCTTGACATTGAGCGTAGTGCCTTTTCACGCCCCTGCAGCACCTAAACAAGGAAATAGAAGTGCACTTAGTATGATAGAGCCTCACTTGAATCACTTGGTGGGAGTTTTATTATCTTGTTTTGGAGCTGAGGCAGCAGAAGGGTGGTTAAGGGCAGGTGGGAGTGGCTTAGTTACTTCTGTGGAATACCATTTAGAAAGTGCAGAGGCGACATGAAAACAACTGACTTATAATGCACATATTCAGAGCATCACAAACCAGTCATATTGACTGCATAAAACCTCAAAGAATCTTTATTTACTGATGGTATTTGTCTGTCCATTCCTAACTAAAAATCATTGAGCCACTTGATGGTTTACATTCCTAATTGTTGACCAATGTTTTGTTCTACAGCCAGCAAATTCCTTATTATAAGTTGATAAAGGTTATTCAAATTAGTCCCAGGAATAGGCTAGTTGTCGCAATGGTTTTTTGTGACACGCTCAGTGAGAGAAAGTTACAAACCAGCGGCTCTGTCATCCGTGTATGAATCATACATGTAAATATAAAACGTGAAAGATGAAGCTAGGTAACTTTTGTCTGGAAGTTAATTGGTGTGTATAACCTTAAGACTTATAATACAGTCTTTTGCTACATCTGACATATACATCTCTGTTCACATAAGAGCACATGCTTTTGCGCATTCCTGGCATTATTTCTCAAAGGTAAACGTTGCAATCTCCACTTTCTCCTGTTGGCACTTTTAAAGGACTGTTCTGTGCCCTGCTGGAGGATACACTTGGGGAGAGAGGAAGAGAGGTGGGGGCAGGTTGTTTTCAAGGCATTTGGATCTTGCAGCCAGTGTCAGCTGCCGGCTCTGCTGTTGTTTTGGAGAGGGGCTCTGGGAAGTCCTTGCCCTCAGAGGTCAGCTCACACCGCCTCCCAGTTCCTGCTTTGACAGACACCCAACGCTCACACAGACGTTTTCCTTGTTCTGCTTTATCTGTGAGCCGTCATATGTCCACACTGCAGAACCTGCAACCCGGGGTGATTATGACTAAGTCAGATTACATCACGTCTTTCTGATTTGGTTGTCAGTATGTTTTCTATTATGTAGCCTCAACAGGCACCAATAATACCTACCTGGTTTATGCTTAAATGAGCCGGCGTCAAACAAGCATCCAGTGCAGTCTACGTGTGTACCCCACAAACTTACATTCTCTCTGACAATGACTGCTTTCCTGTAAAATTGTGAATGAAATATCCTACGGCAGCTTTGTTGCAAGTTTTGTCATATCCTGCTCTTTGCCATGACCTCTTGTTTCTGCCTGTGTGTATTATGTCCTAAACTTAATTATGGCACCAATAGCAGATGCCAGACTTCCTTTGGATGGCACCTACAGGAAACACAGTGACAGTGGTCCCATGATATGGAAAGAAATGGAATTGGTCATGGAGTCTATGAATCTATTTACATCTATCAAGATTTTCTAAAAGCCTTGCTCAAAATAGTGCTTCTTTTAATGGTCATTAGATACCATTGATTATTCTCTTGTGATGTGTACCCACAATAAGAATGTTTGGTATTTATCCACAGGCTCATAAGGTAGGCATCATGATTTCATTTAGAAAATATCCACAAAATGAATCTAATTAATGTCAGTACCATGTTTTTTTTTTGTGTTTTTTTTCCAAAACACAATGTTCTCAGAACTGTACACACAAGTATGCATATGATTTGCACTTTATTCAGGCGTGTTGTTACTGATATAACTTCAGAAAGTTAGGAGCAACTTCTCAACTCACTATTTGTACTTGCTTGGTTTGTCAAGAGTAATTTGTACCATTGAAGTTACTGTATGGAAAAAAAGCACTGCAAGATAATATCTAGTGAATAAAAACCTGTTTCTAGTTCCTGATTCTGGTTTTCGATTGCTTTCAATCTGGTATTATAAGGAGCCGTTGGTTGCATACAATATGATGTCACCTACCAATATTATGCTAGCTAGCTGTGCCTGCCTATATGACTGCTGTTTTTAAATTAATCTAAATCAGATATATTGCCTGGGAGCAGATCTAGCTACTGTAGCTCTTCCCATGAAACATTTGTTTCTCTATCTTAATCATGCTTCCAAAATCACCCAAGCATTGCTGACCAGTGAAAACAACACACACACACACACACACATATTTTACAACATTGTGCACAACATGTTTGTTTCAAGAGTCAAATGTATTATAATTATTATCATGATAGTCATGCATAGCCTACTTATAAGACACACTTTGCAGTACTGTATGTGGCAAGATTCCAAGAAGTGCATGAACAGCTCCTGTATCTCCACTAGCACAAA
>JAODUG010000005.1:575892-589540 GCA_027564795.1 Aphredoderus sayanus | reverse complement strand
TTAAAGAGGAAAGACAGTTTTAAATAATAATAATATAACGGAAAACATTAGAACTACTTGATTATACTGTGAAGCTGCTGCACAACTGTAAATTGTACTAAAATGTACTCTAACAGTACAGTAATGAACTTTGATATTAAGGTCTTTCAAGATTTCCCCAAAGGCACCTTGGGAAATGGGAGGTTCCACAAATGGACAGTTTCACTTGTTTCTTTGTTTTTCAACACATTGCGGTCCTCATTTGTGTCTCCCCAGCCCTCCACATCCTCTGTGACGTCGGATGAGAAGGTGGACTATGTGCAGGTGGACAAGGAGAAGACCCAGGCCCTGCAGAACACTATGCAGGAGTGGACAGACGTCAGACAGTCTACTGAGCCCACCAAGGCCATCAAGTCTTGACGCTGACCCTCGTGCGCGCACACAAATACAAAGACTCATCCTGATTCCCAGTAACCCCAGTTTCATGACCCTGCCGCTGTTAGGACACAAGCCCTTGTCAGGCTTTTGTAAGACTTAAATACAAAACAATGACCATAACAAAAACATGGGGACAAAAAGCCATAACCAATACTACTATTCCTAAACTTCCTCATAGCCAACACATGCAGGATATCACGGCGTACCGTGCAGTGTCCTGCCAAAGCTCTTCACAACTGGTGAACATCACAACGGACAAATAATATTGCGTATGTATGATGACATCCCACATTGTATAGATTGCTGTAGCACTGCAAGGGCAATAACTCTGCAACAGCACCGCGTTTTGTGCTTCTTGCAGCTTATTTACCAAATTGCTGCCATTTAAAAGAGTGCTCGCGGTCAATAACTATACTATATAGGATAATGATTACTGGTCTCAGGAATGCCAAGATGCAGTCTCAGTTTTGCAAACAGGCCGGCTCTCTCCTTGACTTCAATCTGCTGTTTGTGCTGAGCGCTACAGAACCAGTCAGGAGATTAGTTTCTCTGCAGGCCATCATTTCAGCTTAGCAGTGCATGTCTGGTGAGAGGAAGAAATACAGTATGGCCTTACAAAACAGGGCCTTGTCAGAAGCCCTAATAATAACTTTAGATGACTGTTGCTTCAGTGTGCATTAAAGAAGGAGCTCAAACTATATTTAATACTGTAGCTGTCACGCTCGATACCAGGCAAAAATATCCTTACTAAACATCCTTATGTACAGTATAAGAAAACAAGACAGTTGCGCCATCAGGTGTCTTTTCAGTTTTAACCGAAAGTGGTTATTAATTAATTTCAGGTAAATTGCTGATGCATTGCATTGCATTGCACTGGCTGGGGAAGTTAGTGCTTGCCAATATCTCTTTATTCTGTCGCAGCTCTCTCTTGTTCTTTTTCATGCACTCTCCCTCTGCAGATCATTAAAGCGCTCATAAATATGAGCTACAGTAGGATGAGGAAAGCATATTTATATTATGGGCACCTGCACTACTGTACAGCTATTTTGTTGAATAGTTCCTTTCACAGCATACGTATTAAAATAGACATGCTGTGTACTGTTGGCAAAACCTACACATTTTTCTTTTCTTTGTGAAGGAGACTGCAGCAGAGGTTTGTTTATGATTATATCTTGAATGTTGCTGAGGAAGGACAGTTTCTCTCATTTCCTCCTGATGTGCTTGCAGCATATATTCACTCTAGTTTTGAGTGTCATCGTTTCCATGTAGAAATATAATTATTCATGATGTTCAGCCATGTTTTACCTGTGGACAAGTTTGCTTTTTGTAGTCCAGTATTTCATTGTGGGCTGGAACCACTTTTTGGAGATCCCCTGTTTGAACTTAGTGGCTAGTGAGACCAGTGCAGTGCTAGATGGTATTTTTAAAGATTTGTTAATGGTTTTTTTCCTAACATTTTTACTGCTTTTTGTATTCTTTTATCATTATTTTTTATTGAGAACTGTAAGCAGATGATTTTCATATGGATAGGGTCATGTTAAATTAAGCTACCTTTGTTGCATTATGCATTTTATTTGTTTAATATTAACAGAACTGAATTTGTATGTTCCATGCTTTCAGTGGGAGGTTGGCTGTTGATTTGCACTGGCAAAGGCCCTCCCGTCTTGAACTGTCACTCAAAGAGATGGAGAGAGAAAAGACTAGACTGAAAAGCCTTCTCCCCTGTGACCCTCTCAAGTGAAACGGGATGTTTAATTTATTATCTGGAGAGACTTGTAAGCAGAAGAACCGTGTCTGTGTCGTGGTAGATTGTGAGTTGTACTATGTTTAAATGACGGAGATGATGGAGAGCACTGCTCAGATCCACTGTCAGAATGTCACTGGGCTGACATACTGTACTAGTAATTCGTTAACCACTGTTTATTGCTACTACTGTAATGCAATTGTAGACCGCTTGTGTGTTAATTTATTAATTTATTGTGTGTTTTGCAGTCAAAGTATAAAAAAGAAAAAAATGTCAAACAAGAAAACTGTCTCTACTAACGTTGATGTATGCAGACTGTCTTGATTTTGTGAAGCAATATGACAATGCCATTGTGATGGTAATGTGGTACACTATATTTGGGATACACAAGAGTACAATAATTTGTTATTCATGTATTATGGTAGACTGTGGAATAAATCAAGAAGTGCATCATGCTCTGTGCTGAAACTTATTTTATGTTCAAACCAAACTGCTGTTGCTGATGACTATTATCCTACGTTAAGCCTACAGACATTTTTATGGCAGTCATGATGCAAAATCAGAAGTTTGCTGCCCTCTGTTGGGCAATACAGCATGACAGGCATTAAGTAGTAACGAATAATTAATATTCAGCCCGCACAAAACCGATATCTTTCTCTAAACATTACACAAGAGGAAGCTATTAAATTGTTCAAGAATTGCTTTGGCTGTTAGATATTTGATTTGCATATAAAAATCATCACACCATTCGTCTGGGTAGAGTTGATCTCCGCGGGAGTTCGTGGTACACATTATTTTCCCATTACATTGTCTTTCGTTTGGAAGATTCATAATCTGAAATCTAAGATCTTGCGGTGTTTCTTCATATTTACTAGTAATATTTAATTCTGAACTCTTCTATATTTCTTATACTATAAACTAAATGTTATACACGATTTTTAGTTCCTTAACCCTCATGATGTCCTCCGGGTCAAAATGATCCAAATCACTAGCTATTTGTGGCAGATAGAAGGCGCTAAACATAATTCTACAGTTTACACACACATATGATGTGCACTACTGGAACAACAATGTGTGTGTTTGAAGCCCATGGACAACAGGAGGGTTAAAAGGCACGGGAAAACAACACAAATACATAAAGAAATAATAAATAAATAAATAAATAAATACACACAGCAATGGCAATTAAAAAACACACAAAATCATATACAATCAGATGGCGCCGCCGGGTGGCCAAATTCGATATTTTTATCGTATTTTGTCTGTGTGGAAATTGAACACAGGGTATGCCTGGTGGTTTGGGATGTCACCTTGTATTCAGATTTTGGTAGCTATATGGTTATAGCTTCTATTTCCTTATACGTATATGGAGTCTTCTAGGTCTATGGATGTTTGAGCAAGGTTTTTAATCCCTACCTGCTTCTATAAAGTGTAGTATGTGCAAGGGGCGCGAAGGGGGTGCGGGTATTATAGTTTGTGTGTTGAATGGATGAGGAATTTGACCCTTTCTGAAAATTTAAGGTGTATTATTGACAGTAAAAGTAACAGATATGGTGATCTAGGTGACCTAGTGGGCGCTGAAAAATCCACTGTGGCTGGGATAGTTCTCTGAATGACCGGCCATATCTCTTCAAACACCCACAGGTATGTGTGTCTCCAAGCGCCTACTGAAGCACATTTAAATTCAGTGCGAAATGTTCAATGCCCATGCTCAATTCTCTTCAACCGCCTATTTAGTCACACAGACAATAAACAGATCACATTACCAGTATTTGTGTTCCGGAATGGTACTGTATGAAGACGTTTGTACCACTTTAACAGAATGCTCTCTAAGCAAAATGAAGATAACAATAAGATATCTTATTGTCTATGTGATAACAAAGCCCTCTTTTTTCAATTTTCTGAATAAAGGTTTACCAGCCATTTTGTCTATACAATGGTGTCGTGTAGTGATATTTACGTGTATTACCTTCTTTATTTCCTTCTTACGAATACGATACTGCTTTGAAATACTGTAATATGCGCGACAAACATGTAGGAGGCCCTCCATAAAATATTAACATGTTGCAAAATCGTTGGGTAGTTCCTCTTTTACTCCACTAGAGTGTGCCTTTGGACACATATCAAAGCACGTATGTTATGTCCTAAGAGGAATGTTCATACAATGAGAGTCTTGTAGTAGCTCCGCAATTGCCTCAGTGCACCACTCGAACAAACGATTGTCAGTGGAAATACTTTAGAAGAATCGCAATCGGTTTATACAACGGTTCCTTGCACGTCCGGTGCGTGTTTTCTGGTATTGGCAAACAGTCCTCAGCGATCCGGATGGTGAGAGAATTCACGAGTAATTTTAACAAAATGTCGCGATTTCTCAAGTTAAGTGGATTTGTCTCCTAAAATGTTTTTGCGATGATTTGCCTTCCCAGAATGTATACTTTGTAGCATACTATTATTTTTTTCACGCCGCTTCTAAAGTGTGACAGATCGTGAGGTATGCCATGTGCCGGAGATGTATGGAATCCATTCGTGAAAGATAAGTTCTGCGTGATATGCTTTTAAATTATTTAAACCGCTTTAATTGTAAAAACCTATGAGCCGAAGTCAAGTGTAGTTAGGATCAAGGGGTTAATTCCTTATGAATTCATAGGCTTTTTTTACGTTTGACATTTCTTTTATTAATAACTTATTAGCCTATTATTAACCGAAATTGTGACACTTTAAAAAAAAATTCAACCTTATCTATGGAGTCATAGCCTAGTTCACATTTTTTCCCATGACCGTGCTGTGGTTGTATACAAGCTCAGTGGACCTCAGTCTCTCTAAACTTCTTGGGGACCGGTGGGCATGGGAGAAGCCACTCCCGCACAGTCCGCAGCTGGGGGATTCGTACCAATGTTAGGTGTCGGCATGGGAGCTATGCCCGGTGGGGTTAACGGACCAATCACCACCCCCAGGGGCTCCGCTGTCCCACAACTACATAGTGCGATAGTCGAACGCTTACGGGCCCGCATAGAGCTGTGTCGAAGACACCATTCGACCTGCGAGAATCGCTACCAACGAGGTCAAGCCGAGAGTTCGGACCGTGAACATGAGAGTACCCTGCACCTCCTCAACATAGTCCACCAGGGACCCGGGAACAGGAAAACCAAAGGAGGCCGTAGCTCGGTCCAACAACCTCCAGACTACAACAGGGCCAACGGAGAACTGAAGCCCCCAACCACAGAGGGGGAGCAGAAGATTTCGACCCGCATAGCTGTAAGTTTCTTTTGTGGTGATCGATTATATGGTTCTGATTGACATTCTTTCTAGAAGGCTAAAACACAGTGGAGGCCAACCCTTGTTTAGAATGTGTGAAACGCATGTGAAGTAGCCTACAGTATGTGATTGTTGCTTGAAGGGAAACCAAAGAAAGGTTCTTATTGGGCGTCAAAGGCAGCTTGCCAAGCAATATCCATAGAGAGGAAATAGTTTCAGGTCATTGGGGCATGAGGATGTTTCACTTTTGCTAAATGTCAACATCTTTGTTGTACAGCTGATTCAAAAAGACACTGTGAGTTGCACTGGTTGTACAGAATAATGCAGTTTTCTCTGTTCTCAAAATTCTCCAGGGAGTAGACTACATCATGTATTTCCAGCAGTCCCTCAAACTGTGGCAACATGATGAGTGACTTTATATAAACTTTAAACACTTAAAAAGCATACAAGCCAACAAGAAATTTAACATTCACATTTCTGACAGCCCATTATAAGTAAGGGAATGACCTTGAGCCCTATCCAGATTGAAAGCTAAAATTGTTATACAGCAATATAGAGTTAGCAAGAAATTGCCCAATAGCTGAATGTTGATATGAATCGTCTGGGGAAACACAGTTGAGCTTTCTGAGTGTCTGGAGGAGCTGATAGGACCCACTTCCCGCATGGCATCGGTTAAGGGCACAGTCAGAGAGAGATGTGAGATTTATTCAGTTGTTTTATTGTATCGGGCACTGGGGAGTTCAGCATCTAGACTACAGGCTATGAAATATTTCCCAAGGAATGTTTCAATAGCATGTCAAGAGGGTGAGAGCTTGCAGATGTTTCTGCTTTAGGATTGTTTCGAACACTAAATGGAAAAATAAACACTGTTCATTCTCCATGACCATGGCCCATGAAAAGACATTGATTACTGAGACAAAATACTGTAGATGATGCCCATATTAATTTAGTATTCACATGGATTAAATTGATAGATTCCACAGACCAAGTTTACACGTAGACTGAAATGCAATTAAACCAGCCTTTTTAAATGACAATGAGTTGTTTAGCATAGCATTCACTATGCTAAACCATGAGGCAAGATGTAGCATGGTAAGTGAACATTACAAAACAGATTGGGTGTCTAAAGGAGGTCAGGAAACACTGCAACCATGACATTCTCTGCTTCATTTCTACTGAGGTTGACCCTGGAGGAACATGCTCTACATAAATGTGATGACTACAGCAACATGGTGACAGAGGAAACAGAGGGCCTATTTGTGTGATTATATCAGCCCTGAGGTTAATATATTTTTCACAACTTGTAATGATTGGATAAAGCAAAATTATTTTACTGCCGTGGCCATTGTGGATATTCCCCTTTGTGCATTTCCTCTGCATCCGTCCATCAGTAATACCACAGTCAGTTCTTTCTTTAATGTTCAACAGACAATAGAATGCATTCCCTTTTTTGTTGGCTAGAGACAGAGAATAGCGTTTGAAAACACGGTTTTCTTGTGGCTACCTCAAAAGCCTGCAAGCTTTTATTTAAATTGGGACTGGTGCTGTAATTGTGACATCTGTGTATCTTAATGACTGTTCTGGGTCTACAGTAAGTGGCACAAAAAACAGCAATGGATTTTGAATGGCTCAGCATGCAGAGCGTACGCTTAACACAACAATGAGTTGAGATTAACTAAAGAGATTATTTTAGATGAAATGGGAAAAAGAGGAGATGAGGACTTACTCCATATGATTTGGGAAAAATGATTTTCCCATAATGCATTTATGGATTTGAGCATTCTGGGTAATCATATTGTAGATCAGGTTTTAACACGCAGTTGCTCAATCTGGCCCTTTATGCATGTATCAGTAAATACATTCAGTGTAGAAATAGGTCACTTAGAATCACTTATAGAACAGTAGCGCTGTCCTAAATGTGACATTTCATTGGATGAAAAGCGAACACTCACAACAGATAGTTCACATCAAGCAGCGAAGGTTCAACAAATAAGCAGTGGTGTTGTTTTGCTTCGTGCTATGTACCATGCATTGTTATTCCATGCTGTAGTAGGCCTTACAAATGACTTATTAAGCACCTTCTGAAGATGTGTTTGTTGGCCATGAAACTGTTTGAAGTACGAGGCCCACATATAAATGTTTAGAGCCACAGAATACATTTCCTGGCTGTGTTTACTTCATGTCAAACAGGCCTTGAAAATTTAGTTTAGGGGTATGCCTAGTGATTAACAGCCTTGTGCATGTGTGTGTGTGTGTTTTTGGGGGGTATTGATAGATTTAGCACTGTGGGACCAATAGTGTGAGTGATGATCATTTCGTTATGTGTGCCTTGTGTCCATTAAGATTGTAGACCTGCATTGGTCAATGGTATTGGCAGCCTTTAAAAGCCCATGCGTGCAGGTTTCTTGTATACTGACGCATTTAGCTTTGTACTTTTATCTAATTTCTGCAGCTACAGTTTTCTCTGGCCTCTGTCATGAATATTAAAGTTAAAGCCCTCATGTCACAATTTCATTCAGGCAATTGTAAATGTGTGACAACTGTACTGACAGCTTGTTTACAATAGCCTACTAATAAAATAAAGAGGTTGCCAGCTGTCACTACTGATTCGGTATGGGTGTTGGGTGGGGGTGTACGGTAAGTGTTTCCTGGCTTCCCCTGTTTGCCTGCCGAACTGCCTGAATCAGAGCTGCCGGCACTCTGATCTCCTGCCTTGCTGTGATATGGAACAATTGGTCCATGTCTGTAGGGGCCACCCACAGTGCATCGTGGATCTGTGTTCCTCCCCCAGATCACTTTCATGCTGTCATGGAAAAGGCTTGGCTTTTTATTTTTATTTTTTTAGGCATAGTAGGCTTTTGGTTAGGCTGAGTGCCAAATTACCCCTTGCCTTCTACAGAGTGCGTTGGAAAAGCTATGGTTACTGTGTTTTGGCAGTGTGGCCGTAGCCTGATGTGATGTCCCATTGTGTAGACTGAGGCGTAAAGGCATTGAGCATCTCATATGTTTGTGTGTGATTGAAAGACACTACTGTACATAGGACTCCATAAAGTAAACATATCTGCTAATCCCCACCCTCTATTTAGGATTAGTACCCAGTGCATGATATAGTTACTGCTGCAGGGTAAATTGCAGTTAAGTATTTACTGTAATTCTTGTTTTCCCAATAAACCTTTAACATAGAATTGTGCTGCAGTTTGATTATATTTTGATGTGTTTTTCACAGTGTCATTTGAATTTGTCACTCCTCAAGCTTACTTCAGAAAGCTGTGGCCGCACCTCACAGTTTTAACAAAAGAACCATTGACAGTTCCACATGAGCAAGAGAACTGGAAGTAAATCAGTAAATTTTGCACGAGAAGAGGACATTTACAGAAATGTGCTGTTTAGAGTTTTGTTGGCTTATGTACAGTTAAGACAGTTACAGGCATGGTACATGTAAAAGCTGTTGCAAGCACAGCACATACTGTACAGTATGTTCTAAACATTCCACACACATAGCTCGGGGAGTAGTTCATAAAGTGTTAGCACCGTCATAAATCTAATTACTGCTTGTCACCAAGAGGACAGAATGGGATAGGTTAATATTGCACTCACAAAGTTTAAGCTGTTCAGTTATGTGTCAGTTTACGGAAATGACTTTTCCCAAAGGACTTTTTATTGGACAGTATGTTGATCCTGAAGTTGTCAGTATCTGCATTATCATCTTTTCGCTAAATGATGCATGAAATGAATGGAATGAAATCTCTGCGCCATGTTAGATAACTTCGCTCTTCAAAAATTGTGTTATTGCGATGGACTGCGTCCCCAAGGAAGATAGCAGTACAACTTTCAGCGCGTTTTTGCTGTGCCATCTGACCTACACACTAGAAGCACTGTAGTGCTGCAAAGCATGTCAGTTAAATAGTGACAAACCCTCAGTGACGTCACCCATAGGTTTTATGAAAAACGTGTTTGAAGTTCAAGCTGTGCTGTCTCTGACCACCATCTTTGCAGTACCTGACTCTGCCTGTAACTCCAAACTATCCATAATAATGTGGTTAATCTATGGCTTATATAACTGGTGTGTTATAAAAAAATTCACCATCCATACCGTTGTCATGAATAGGGAAACTAGATAAACCATATTTTGAACCAGGGATAATTGCTAAAATTGCTGCTGTAAAGTTGGAGTTTTTAATAATGGTCTATGGGGATTGACATGCATTTGCAAACGCATTGCGAACCCTAGGACATTGTTCTTGTGGGCAGTGTTCGGCATTTGTGTTTCTATTTACGTAATGGCAAGCGGACTGCAAAAAGATATTTAGTGAATTTGACAAAAAGTGTATTACAGTATTTTACAATTGCTAACTATACCTTTAACAACCACTGCCTTTTCTCAAAGATGCAAGTCATAAAACATTTACTAAGAACAACGGAAGACATTTAAATGCATTTCAACTCGTTTTAAGAAATGTATTCAAATGTTCTAACAGCATAATGACATAAATACATCAGAATGATAAACAGGGCATTAGGTCCAACTTGAGATTCAGAAAGAGATTCAGTGTAATTTATTGTTTTACATTAACAGTACAAAAAGAGATAGTCTGCACTTTGTGACAGGGAAGCACTAACTAGACTCAGTCTGTTTTGGATTAAGCTACAGATATTTAATTTGTAGACACTGGGCACTGTACACACTTAAACCCAATTATCCATATCATTATTGTGTCTTGGTCTTCATTTAAAATAATAGAAGGTAGGCTATTTATTTAGGTACAAAGCCCTTATTAATAAATAATAAACTACCACATAACTTTGCATTGGACAGTGTGTTGTTACAGGTACTTTAGGGTGTTCAAATTTGAAAATACTTTAATTTAGTGGTCCCTATTTATGAAATTCCCAATATATTGAAGCTGACTTATCTCACTGGGCAGTCTAGTATTTGCAAAAATGTAATTTATTTTTCTTTTTCTTACAATGCTCTGGCTTCATAACTGCATTGTTTGTGAACTAGCACTGGTGGAAATTGCAATACTGTCCTCTAAGAGTTTTAATAACAGATATTTAAAATGTATTTACTGACTATTTGAAACGCTCCAAAATTATAAACAAACATTGATAATATTAAATGTGTTTATATTCTGATTAAATATAACAGTTGAGATCCAAAGATAAATGCAATGTCATGCACTGAATTGATTGAGCATTGAGAGAAAGTATTGTTTTGCTAACAAGCTCCATGCTAATGCAAATGCCGAAATGTAATATTTAATAGAGGAAACCACAAATGGAGGCGACTCACAGAAGACAGACATTTCCAGACACCCAGCAGGGCAGTGTTGGTGTGTATGGAATCAAAGGATTATCTGTTATGTCTGTAGTATTGGTGTGTCGAGAAACCCCCCACACACACATACACACACATACACACACTGCTAACCCTGGCACGCACGCCTCATGTTTTATTCACTAGCCTATATGGGAAGGCTCGAGCTGTCTTTGAAGAATGCTGCTAGCAGGTCCATCTGAAGGCATACAATGATATACAGAAAGTGTCTGGGAGGTGCACAGGATTTACTCCTGAACGTGGACCACTGTCAACATACAATGTCCTTTGGGGTGTTTTCTGCCAATGGTTCTGGGTGAAACTCCAGTCCCGCTTAATGTAGGACAGCAAAAAGCCATTTTGCCATAGACATCTGGGAGTTATTTTCTAATAAGGTCACTCTCAAGGTGACAGTGGTTCCCTGTTAGCTTTGGAGAAAATACACAGTCAGCACAAATCTCTTTGCTCATGTTGTAGTTCTTTGTGTCAGAAGGGTGCTCATTTACATTAATCAGGCAAGGAATAACATGAATGGTGTATACCTCTTTAATTCTAGTAAAACAAAGTATCTGCTATGTAGTGCAGCATTCAAATGAATCTGGTAATATGGACTGATTATTATATTTGATCTTTAAATAAATGTGTCCACAATTTATGTTCCTCTATCTGAGCAGTTCGTATTTTTAATACATCCATTCCCAAGTCCCCACTGTGTTTTGATATGTGTTTCCAGTATGCTTCATAGGAAAACCATTTAGGAAAACAGAAAAAGACTATATCGCCACTATTGTGTCACTATTGAGGGAGGCACCGGTCCAAACTATGACATTAATGTGTTGAGGGGGAAACAAGTTTTAAGAAGGGGTCTTGCAGAGGTATTCATTCATGCCTGATGCGATTTCTTCTGCTGAGAGAGCTCTTTGAGGTTTGTCAGGTTTTTCCTGCTCGACTTAATTGAAGAGAGGGCAGGATTGTGTGCGGAGAAGGGTGGGGGTGGGGTGGTGCCACGGAGTGTCTTTCCGCAAGTACTTTGCTAGCCACCACTGAAACAAGAACCCTGTGGGAACTAGCATGTTCAGGTGTGTTTTATGTGCAACGTGTGGAGGGTGAATTGAGATAACCCTAACCCTGCCTGCAAAATGAATAAAAGCAACACAAGCAGCACTCTGCCATTTTATTCATGGCAACAGACAAGTCATGTGAGAGATACACTGGCTTATCCAAGTGTCAAGAGATTCCTGGATGCCTGGGAAGATTTAACATTCTGGGGAATGATTGTATTTGTAGCATTTATCAGGTTGGTACCTGTACATGTTTTGTTTCAGAGCTGACAACTGACACACCGATAGGAGATCACCCATAGCTGTTCTCACACTTATCTCCTGATCAACCACCTGATATGTCAGTGTTCCATGGGCTTGTTGGAGCTGCTGTTCCAACTGTCGTAAACAAATGTGATTATCTCGCCAAGCAGTGGGGAGCAGGGAGTTATGGGTGTGTGCGTTTATGTAGTAGTAACTCATTACCTTGCTAATACAAAGCCATTATCTCCACCTTTTATTAATTATTTCACTGATAACAACAAGCCTTACATGGTTTTAGGCTCGCATGTGACAAAACTACCCAGATACCCAAATTCTATCAGCCATCTCTGCTGTTTCTCTTTTACTCAGGGACAATGGGGTTCAGAGCAAAGCAGCTTTATTTGCGGGACTTCAAAAAGGCTATTCTCCCTAGGGTCATTACCCTGCTCAGGAAATGAGAAAGTGGGCTCCTGATGTCACTGGCAAAACCCTCGGCAGAAAGCCGGGCAGGGCTGGAGAGGGGGGAGGCTCTCTCCAGATCAGAGTTCAGACATGTTTACATTACAGCTCAGGATATTTCTCAGGGACCGGCCAAGCAGCCGTGGTTCCCAGGCTCCGGAGTTGCGGAGCTCTCAAAAGGAGCACAAGAACTCACTTTTTCTTCTCCCCTTTCCCTCCCTCATCCCCTGCTCTGGGGTGTAAGTCATAGTTCCACCCCATTTGCATTGTGGTAATTCTTTGTTCTTTCCTCGAGGGAAGAGGATCATTTGTAATATTATACATGTGAAATATCTGAAAGGTGAAAGTCGCAAACTATTGGGTTCATGAAGTTTTCTGAAGTTATGTCACTGACATAATAGATTTCATTTTATTGCATTCTCAGTCATCAAAAAACAGATGTTGAATATGGATGTTCCTTTCTATGCCTATACTGCAGAATAGGGGTCAGGATAGGTTATTTAGGGCAACCCAGCTGAATAGCTGGCTTCGATCTGACGTAATCATACTTGAGCAAGACGCCCAATCCCTCCTTAATACCTTATTCACTAAATTGGTAAAATGACAAAATAAGATTACAATCTAGCAAAATAACCACATCTAGCAAAGCTGGAGATGCAAACTCCCCCATTCGTAATAGTGATATGAAGCTTCACGTGATGTCACTGTTATGAATGGGAGTGTTCATGCTTCAGAATGCCAGATCAGATAGGGGCCCTGACGTAGTGCTTGAACCAATACGACTGAGTCAAGGGTGGTTGCAAAACGATGAATATTTTGATCAAATTTGCATTAAAAACATTGCATGACATGAAGCAGAAACATTATACTGTACACAGCCATTAACATGCGTGCTGTTGAAACCAGTGCTGCAGGCCGCCATCATTAACTCCAATGGCTCGCGTCTCTCTCTACTCCTCCCCCGGCCTACCCAGTGGGAGTGGCTAGCGTCTCTCTCTACTCCTCCCCCTGCCTACATAGTGGGAGTGGCTAGCGTCTCTCTCTACACAGTGGGAGAGACAATAATAATCCATGGCCCATTCATCTGCCCATTGGTGGGGTCCCAGCCAGCCCCCCACCTTGGAAGCCTGCACCCTGGTGGAACACAGCTGG
>JAODUG010000005.1:554403-575792 GCA_027564795.1 Aphredoderus sayanus | reverse complement strand
CCCATTCATCTGCCCATTGGTGGGGTCCCAGCCAGCCCCCCACCTTGGAAGCCTGCACCCTGGTGGAACACAGCTGGTCTTGTGTCCTGACTGAGCTGTGCCAGTAGAGCTGAGGTGTGTCGGCTGGAATGTTTGCATTAGTGCTGTGCTGCGGAGAGGTGTCCCGGTCTGGGCTGCTCGCTGGCGCCTGCACTCCTCCCCCCCCCACCTCCCCTCCAGCCCCCACACCTCGCCAGGCCTTGAGTTACGCCAATGGTTTTCACCTCTTTTTGAGATGTGACCAAGGCAGCAGTTCCCTGCTTGCAACCTGCTTGCAACCTGTGTGCCCGGGCGGGGTTTCAAGCCGTGAACTGCCACTTTGAAAGGGAATGTGCCTGTGTATGGGATTACCCCCTGTGGTTGAAATCAGCGTTCCACTCCTCTGGCACTCCCCTCTCCTGCCTCGGCTCTGGCTTATATACCTAATAGTAACATGTCAGCATCAAAATATGTCTCTTTAAGAATAATAATCAAACCAGTTTGGACAAAACCAAGATTTGAAACAGCTCCAGAGAAGCCTCATGCGACCCTTCAGAGGTTCTGGCCCACAGTTTGAGAACCAGTGGCGGTGTCTCTATTCTTACAAATGTAAGCTAGTCGTGCTTGGTTCTAGCCTAGTTTTGTTACGCCTTTTATAATGTCAGTTATGTCTCCTCTATAATAGAACACAGTGGATGTAGAATGTGTGTGTGTGTGTACCTGTCCCATAAGACAGGACAAAAATAGATAATTAAGAAATGTAACAGTTAATTTTCCTGTCGTCCTTGCGCACACAGAACTGCCGTAATGCCGAATTCTTTTCATAGCTGCTATGGAGAAATTAGGGTTATTATGCGTACGTGTGCATGATAGCGCGAGGGAGAGCGAGCAAGAGAGAGTGCAAGCTAACATTCCTTTCTCTCCCACTCCACCACACCCCCATTGCTGCTCGCTGCCACCCCACCCCCAATTTCCTTCCTTGGCTTTTTTTAGAATCTATTGGATGTTTCACCCACATCCGGCTACCAAAAGGCTCCTATTATGCCATAATAACAACACCGTCCTCTGTGGTACAGAACAGCGTGGATAAGCACGGCTTAACGGTTTTATTAATGTAACTGAGGCACACACAGTCCTATTACATAAACTCAGTGTTACTTGTCAGTAGGTAGTGGTTAGCTTACCCGGACCAGCCTTTGATGGGCAGCAATGATATTTATAATCTGGAATGGTGACTGCACATGTAGTGCCCATACTTCAGACAGTATTATGTCTTGCTAATTCACACATGGTTAGGATCAATTTAATATGGTAAATATTTCAGACAAAAATGGAAATCAATGGTTTAAAACAACTTTATCAAAATTGGATACTTTTGAAGACTTGAAGACTTGAAGACTTTCTTTTTAATATCTTAACAGAATTATGTCATGCATGTTATTATTGGTTAATTAAAATTGCCCCAAAATATAAAAATACACATACACGAATACACAAAATACACAAATATAAAAAGACAACTCTATAAATGTATAACGTAATATAAATTAGAGCAAAAAACACTATTAAAATGTTGACATTGTGTTTAGAATATTCTTGCCTCGTCTTCATTTTCATTTAATGAATTCCCGTAGCAACAGAGAGGATATTCCCTCATTAGCATGCCTTTGGCTGCATTTGAATCATCATCATCATGTGTTTTACCCAAAGTAGTCATAGCTAGGGGAAAAAAACAGCTGTCGAGGCTGTGAATGAATGTCTCGCCAGCTGAGCTGTGAAATCTACACAAGCAAGCAGGCTAATCTCTTCCACCTAAACCAAATATCATATCCTGGGATGGAAATGCAGATAGTATGTACAGCCTTGACCTAACAGTGTGTAATTTAATGTGACAGCAGTATAATGTAGCTGTGGCGCCCCTAAGCTCATTTTGTTGACACTAAAGCCAGATGTCGTCTTTGTTTGAGTAGCATTTTTATTAACAGTGTATGATAAAACAGACAGTGCAGTGTTGTGCTAGTGGGCTTACTAGGCTACACATTTTTTTTAATATTTACCTTAAAGGGCCCCTATTGTGCAAATGTGTTTTCCTTCCCCTTCCACATGTAAGCACTTGGCCACTGTATATTATCTAAAATGTTCATCCTATTTTCCATGATTTCTTTATTTAACAATCGTGAGTCTACAGGCTGTTCTGATTTGCAGCCTTAGAGATATCATTCAGACTAGCATAGAGATTTTGCAATATAACAAAGATAGAGCAATGTAATGCTATGGGAGCAAAGATAGAACGGTTCTGGTCTCCTAAGTGGGCGTATTGCCTTACGTCACCAACGACATTTTGCTGAGGAGGCTGAGCGTGCGTGGTAGCAGCCAGACAGCTAAATCTACCATGCATGGCCTGAAACAAAGTATCCCCAAAAAGGTTTGCTGCAGAAATATTGGTGTGGCCTTAGATTTATCGTAGGTATATGGAAATTAATGTACTATACAACAAAATCCCATTATAGCCCCCAGAGGGAAAAATGGGAAATCCTTTGGTGAAATCCGTGGACCTCTCCAACGACTTGCATGGAAGGCTGTATTGTTGCTGTCTGAATAAAGGGTAAAAAAGTCCTCCCCCTTCCAGAAGTTGAATGCGGAAGTGCCATATGTTGAGAGGTATTCCTCTACAGCAGACAATCAGAGCAGTGGTGGATGAGAATATAAACACTGTCCACTGAGGGGAGGAACAACACTAGAGGCAGAGAGTATTGATCGGAGTGCAAAGTATGGCCACTTCCATGTTTGACTTTTGGAAGTGGGAGGGGGGACTGATTACATAGAATGTATACTGTATAAAGCGGTCCTTGCAAGTCAATGCAAAATGTCGTTGGTGACGTAGGGAGACATGCCCATTTAAAAGGAGTCAGGGATCCTGAAGAAATATTGCTGATATTTCACTTAGATCAAAACAAAACCACCTCTCCCTTCAATGCCATAGGGTGCATTGAATAAGAATTGGTGCCTTCTATCTTGCACAAAGAGGTAGTGCATTGGATCAGTTGACCCGAAGGACAACAGGAGGGTTAAGAATATTCCCTTGGAACATACTCAACATAGAAACAAATACATGACTTGTGGCCTCTACTTGTAAGAGGCATATTCTGTTTTTGGTTGTATTCAGTTTTTTTGCAAGTTCCTCAGTGTCAATCTTAGAGATACATTAACTGTAGTTAACAATAACCCAAGTCTTTGTTTTACATGTTCCAGCTCCAGTTTCTTCATCTGTTATCGTCACTGTTATCTGTCCAGTTTATTTCAGACTGTTAAACTTTCCCTGCCCTTGCAGACTACTGGTGTGCTTCAGCATACAAACTGGTTAGAGGGATTTTGGTCAGGGTTTTCCAGTCCTTCCCCTTCAGGATAGACTGATGATAGCCAGATGGCCTTGTTTGAGTCGCATTGAGGGTACAGTACATCCTTCCTTTGTTCGGTAATTTAACACTGACCTTGTTGCCGAAGTTTATCATAAATTCAGTAATATTTAGATGACTGCTGATGCTTCATGATTGACCACAAAACTATGATTTGGACTTGGAAATGTAACATATTGACAAGCTTTGCCAAAGGCAAGTCTTCTGAAAGTGTGTTTACTTGACCAGAGTCTGTTATGGGATTAATGGTCTGTTGTGAAAATACAAGGTGTGGTACAGTATACAGTATTCCACACACTGGTTATGGACTTTTATTATTTCCAAAACCTGGTTTAATTAATAATTGTTTTAATTGTACTACCACAAAGTCAAAAGTGAAGCTAATGGTTGACTGAAATAAAGGTTGTTTTGTAAGCTTCCCTTAATAACAAAGGATAGGAAAGTTGTTTTTTCTAGACACTTCTCCGAGAGATTAACTAAGAGTGCGCCCATCTTCCCCACCAGCTGTGACATGCATAAAGTCCTAAAGCGCTGATTCAGAATGCCCACCATTGAAAGCAAGCAGTCACTGGAGTCGCCTACATGCAAAGACTTGTGGAGACATGGGCTACGCGCTGCAACCTTGAACTCTCCCTGCTACTGTGAGAGCCCGTATCCCACGCTGTGTTGAGCTCAGCACCTGCAGGGCCTCTTTGTACGAGGCAGTGCTCTGTGGGAACACAATGTGAGTGCCAGCGAGACGTCTCATTTATGAGTCCTTAAAACTGACACTCTTCGGACTATTCCCTTGAGTCTTGTCATTGTCGTGACAGCGCCACTCCGTCCATAGATTAATTATCTTTTGGGCTCAACCCTCTGGAAAGAATGGCACACAAGTTTGAATTAAACAATTGTTCTTCATGGGAGATTTTAACTGGTTGTACCGTCCTGAAATATCCCTGTAAGGTATTTGTCTATAGGATGGTTTGTTTGTGTTGTTGTGGGAATTTGCAGGCTGATGAAAATGATAGGGGTCACACATGTTGTGAACCATGATCCCCCAGTCTTCCTGCTGTTGGCTGGAGTCGAGCTCAGTCCTCTGTGTATGTCCATCCCTGCCAGCGCCAGTCTACACAGACCTTATTTGGAATGTCAGAACTGATAGAGTGGGAGTAAAAGCAAGCTTCCCACATTTCTGGAACAGTTCTTTTTCAAACGAAACTACAGTAGTTAAGGCTTGTTCCTAAATGACACAGATTTGTGCATTCTTGTCTATTCAAAGGCGTGTGTGCACAATAATAAATAGAATGAAAAAACTAATAAACGTAGTATTCCTATTTGTCCACCAGTGTATTTTTTGTGTGTCTGTGCTGTGTAAATTGAAGTGCTTTATAATGCTAAATGTGTTTCCCTTGTCTAAAAGCTGGAGGCTTATCAAGACCTAGCTGAAAGACGTAGCATTAGCAAAGCATTATCCACTCAGCCTGTGTTTCCCACGGGATATAAAATGGATCCTTGTTCCACCACAGCTACGCTGCTCGAGGAGTGCATTGCTGCAGTTCCATCAGATATCGACGAATATCATTTCATGATTTAACTGTATAAAGCTTTGGAAGGTTTTCAATCACAATAGTAGCCTCTAGGAATATCTTGGATCTTTATGTAGTGAGTATATTTAAGTTTGTTCAGCCTGTCAGTGGTCTGCCAGTAAGCAGTACTGCACCTTGAACACACAGACTGTCCAGTCTTGCTCCATAACAGCATTCTTTCTGTAGTCGGTCAGTGACATTACAGGAATGGCTAAGCACTGTTGCTCAATTCAGCACTGGCACTGTTGGCTCACACCGTGCTGCAGCTGCACACTGAGGAGCAGCCAGATGTTGGGGATGGTGAAATGGGCCCAGCGAGCAGGAAATGGCTCTGCGTGCCATAGGAATCGTCTTTGAAAACAGGAAGGGAACTTGTTCCCTGCTTATGGGCCTTTTCCTGTGGCATGACTGGAGGTAGGCCTTGTGTTTGACGCTTGCCTGGAAAAAGGTGCTTACAGCTTTATGGAAATGACCATTTATGGGTATGAACATTCTAGTATTCCTGATTGATTGCCTTAGTGGGGATCTACTGTGTTAAATACATAATGCTACTACAGAATGTATATGTTTATTTCATGCCTATTTCAAGCATAGACGGTTTAAGTCATGGACCATTTATTAAAATTGTTGAACATGTGCCTTTAAGTTAAGCAGTAGAAAAGCACTATTTCCATTGACCCCAGCGTGGTCCTTGACACAGGCCACAAAACAAATGATAATACTTTAACAGAAGGCAAAATCCTCTTTCTCAACTGCCTTAAACTGCATTTTATTTCTGTTTTACTCCCTCTAGTATAATAAATCACAAGCCCTAATAGTCTGGATTCAAATGAATAATTCAACTCACTGAACTATTCTAGCTTTGTTGACATGCTCACAGTGACCCCTGGTGTTTATAACATTTGTTATTCCTTCCTCTTAGTATTTAAATGATGTGTTCAAATCAGATTTAGTATTATACCCACGCCCACACACTCAAGCTGTCTCCCAGGCTGAAAATGATTTCTTTCCGACAACGTTCACATACACCGATCGTGAGCAACATGTCACCACGGTCTGTGCGTCGTGTCTTGTCACGTTGGACGCAGCGTGTAACAGCACATTAGACGTGGAACAAAATAGCAAGTGATGAGACAGGGTGTTCCTGGCGCCAAAAGTGTTTATCCAATGGGAATGTAAGTCTGTGTTACCACTATATTAAGCCCTTTGAGCTGCAATAGCAGCTTATAGTGTATATGCCACTGACAGATAAGCCCCGTAGTGTCAACTGTGACCGACTCAGGAACCCCAAAATAATGGGAGGTCTTTCTTCATTCACCTCTAATCCTTCTCTTTTCAGTCATGGCAATAAAGAGTGGCATTCACTGAGGAGAAAAGTGTCAGTGGCTTCTAATTGAAACAATGACTTTGAGGGCCATGCGTGAGAACAGGAAGTTTGCGCCAAACACAACGCAGTACCACATTGAGTTAACGTCACGTTCAGAATAGGGTTTGTGCTGTGCGGTTGTCCTCTTGCTCTTTGGGTTGTGCGGCGATGCAGTGTTAGAAGCATACTATATGTTACTCCATGCCTCACTGTTTCTTTTTTAAACACAGCTGTGTGCACATAGTTGCAGACTCTATCGCGTGCGCCTCGGAGAGCTGTAGTGGGAGGAGTAGAGACACGTGCCAGCCACTCAGCACTTCCCACAGGTGAAGCAAAGCAGCCACACAAATCGAGGAGCGTCCCTTTAGATCAGTCTAGTCACTAGCCCAACGTTTCGATGTTAAGCTAGTTTTGAATACATCTTCTTCTCTTATGGAGTCCATGCTAGATGGAATGGCCCCTGGTCCCGGAAGGAGCCAGTGGTCATCCCCGGTGAATGTGGTGGGATGGCGACGCGTGAGCTTGGGTGCGGGGGTGGATGTGAGGCGACAGCGGCGTCAGGAGCTCGGTGAGCCGCATGGCTACGCGTGATATGATGTGACGGCCTGTCAGTGCGATGTGGGCGACCTGCGGTATGTCTGCAGTGGCGGCGATGGCTTGACAGCCCCCTCCCCCCCCCCAGCCCACCGCCTACCCCCAGCAACCCCACGCCAGGTCCCGGGATCACTTCCCCGCCGCCCCACAGGGCAGGGCATTGCCACGGAGAAACACGGCTTGAGGGCACCCTGTCGTTGTACCTGACAAAAGAAATCAAGCGCGGGAACGATGTCGAATACCAAGTATGCGTTTCCAATCACAGTCTGTCAGCGGCACTCCTGGATTCATAAAGGTCAAGCGTGCATTGTACGTTTAACACATAACTAAAAGGATGTGTGTATCTGAGAGAAGGACATACGCCATCCTGTTGGGTGCTGCAGTGGGTTATGCATGTTGTAAACACATTTTTCTGTGTATTTTCTGAAATATAAATAGGGATTGCCAACCAATTATCTTTGCCCACTTATTTGTCACATTCATTGGGAAGAGTACAGTATATATAAAACTCTTATTCAATCCCCTTTCTGGCCTGTCAGCATTGTCTTGGGCTACGTGTGCAGTGAACAGTGACTGCAGATAGCAACACTGCTTGTTCTTTGTATTTCTTTTTTCCAGGCGGGGCCCCACATATTTTCTTCTATGGTCCATACATACTTTCAGAGCTATACTTCCTGCAGTCTCCTCTAGCCTCGGGACAACACACTGAACTCCGGCCTGTTTTGTTCAGAAAACAAAGAAGCATGTCATACTGTAGCATGAATTGATTAGCATGCTAGTCTTAAATCTTGGGACTTATTGGAAATGATGGCATCTATTTGAATTCCATTCCGTGGCATTGAAAAAGGCAATGCGTTTCCAACAAGGGTGACAATGTGTCTGTATCCAAATTTTTTTTAAACGGCTAAGAGTCTATTTTACACTGAAACATTGCAGCTGAACTACATTTGCTAACCGTACATGGGGAGAAAAGAGATGCTTTCCGTAAACACAATGGATGATTCTCTTCAAAGGGGCTCTTATCATATCTCCCCATTTCCCAGAGGCTGCCACAAAACTGCCTCCCTCCCTCTTTCTGCCGATGCGTTCCTCATCCTGCTGTAGCCGGGCATCTCTCTGGAGGGCAGCCTCAATCTAATACAACTGTGTCAGGAAGTGTGGGGATCCAAAGTGCTGATGAGCCAAAAGTAGCCCACCTCTGCAGTGTGCTGCTACATCCCAACACGCGCCAACCTGATTAGGGAAGCACACCGCAAACCCAGGCTCACGTCCCTGAGCAGCCGTAATGCCACATAAACCGCAGAGAGACATGGAGTCCCTTTGTTTTCCAACAAAGAGCTTAACCTATTAATACATGTATATCCAATTAGGGGATATTGGAGATTGTTAATCAATATGCCTCTAATGTGGAGACTATTATATATTTGCTGTTTTTCTACTCAAGTATTTTTCTAAATTAACATGCTACATTGTTTACTAATATGTGTATGTAGAGTGAGAATATAAAAACAGTACAGTATTGTACTGTATATTCATTGACTAAAGGCAAGTAAAGACACCACTCACACGCAAGTATGCATGTGCCTTAAAACAGTACAAACAGTGCCTGCTACACTGTATGTATCATGGTTGTTTGTTTCCATACAGTAGCTAGCACTGTTTGTACTGTTTCAACCGTCACAATCATTATGAGGCTTTGAGGCTAAAGCCGCTGTTCGGTTACCCAGGTTTTATGGTTTAATAATACACCACACACTTTGATGGCTATTAAGTTTGTGGAATTAATTGCTTTAATATAACGCAGGCCTCTGTAGGCCTAGGATATACTGCCAGGCTGAGTCAAAACAAACAAACTAGCAAATGTCCCAATGACCCGATTTGACTTGAGTGTTCAGAATAGGGCTCATGCTGTAGCTACTATACTGTACCACATTCAGTTCCTTTACAATAACAAATGATTAATGATTAAGTACGACGTTCTTTTTTTCAGATTTTCTACTATCTTTGTGGTTAAGTGGAATGGCTTGGAAATTCTCAATTTAATTGGTAGTCTCTTAACACAGCAGCATAACTCAATTTATCTACAGCTGATCATTGGCAGTTTCTTGTATACTATCTGGCAAAATAAAACTAAAATCCCTTTTACAGCGATGGCCCACAACCTGCACAGCCGCATAAATATTATGTCTCCCTAGGAACACAATAGTTGCTTTTAGTTTTATTTATTTATTTTGAAGCCTTTTTTTTCCTTGTCAAATGCGTAGAGGAGAAGGATTCTAACTCTCGTGGGAGGAGATTACAACATGTTTAAGGGCTCTGGTGAATAGATTAAAAGTTGGTTAGCTGAATCACGTTGAGATTTGTGTAAAAATACATGCGCGTGCACGCGCACACTCGCTCACACACACGCGCGCACACACACACAAACAACACATACTTTCAAAATATATGTCTCTGTGGGCTTTGCCACAGGCCTGACAGATGGAACCAGGAGTCCTTGTGTGTGTCTATGGCTCACCCGGAGCCCCATCCACAGTGTTCAGTGTCAGTATGTTGCTCAGATCCACTCACTAGCAGGCAGCACAGAGGCTTGCATCCTCCCTTTCAACCCCGCAGGAATAGATAGCCTCTGTTGACATGGCCAAGGTCAGGCCATCACAACACACAGGCAGGGTTTGGACAGGGTTTGGACTTTGCAAATAGTTCTTTTACTGCTTGATTTTAAACTAGTGAACCACTGAATCATTGCTCAGTGTACTCTACAGCCACATGTTAAGGTTTGGGATGAAATATTACAGCTGGTCCTTTTTTTTTTTTTTGTGCCTCCACTTTGTTCTCATTTACAATGCTTTTCAAAGCACCACAGTCAGGATAGAGCCCAAGTGAGTATTTGGATACACTTTGAGCACTTTGGGGATGTTTGTTTTGAGAAACAATGGAAGCAAATGACGGTTGGGGAAAAAAGACAGATTTGGTTAATCAAATACAATATCTAGTCCTGAATATCAGTTTGTGGAGTAATATTAAAGTAAGCACATTCATTATCACAGTTAATGTCAGTTTAAAATGATCTGTCAGAGGGTATATCCACATAGAAACACATTCATCTGGTTTATCTCGGTCTTTGTATTGAGTGGAATAAGATCCTAGTTGCATCATCAAGACATACAGTAAACCTGTTCAAACTCACCATGAATTGCTCTCTGCATGTTATCAATGTGGGATGTTTGTGTTTCATACAGGATAATGTTTTTGATTTTAAAGTAAGATAATATTCTACATATCTAACATAAGCACTTACTGTATAATACTGTATGTTGGAGAATGTCATCAGTGAGGTCAGATCTTTATGTGCTGTAATGCATACAGTACGCTTGCATCTCTCATTTTGTAGGAGTCACTTTCAAAGCGATCCAGAGCTTCTAAGCTCATTAAACGTTAATCAAAAAATCTATTTTCAGATCACTTGGAGATCTGTCATGAGGATTTCAGGCCAGCTTGAGGCCACTGCTTCTGTATACCGAGCAAGAAAGCAAGAAATTAACTGGAACCTTATGTGATGTGATTTGTGACGTTGTTAATGTAATATGAATTGTATTTTTAGATCAATTATATAGATTATCTGCATCATACATAGTAAAGATAGAAAATATCCAAGATCAGAACAGAAGACAACAAGAATATGTCAAACATAAAAACATAGAATAATAGAAACTGACAAAATCCCACCTGTGCTAAGTTGTAAGTTCCATTTTAGATTTGAAACACTGTAGCATGTGTTCCATTTTTTAAGGGCATAACAGCAGTGACGAAATCCAGTCTCACAAAATATCTACTGTCCTTGTCCATTATTTATGGTGTACTTTCACAGACAGTGGCTTGAACCATCAGCAATACTTCTGGCTGTGCTCTACAAAGAGCTTTTTGGAATGAGAGAAAATGTGTATTAAGTTACGCACATTAAAATGACTGTCTTCTTCGGCATTTGCAGAAAAACAGCTGTTGTGGACACCTATGTTAAACAGTCTGACTTTTTATTAAGATGGTCAAAGTGGTTTAGTTGTACTGTAGAAGAGATTATGGATTACATATGAACAGAAATATCTGCATCTCCCAGCATTCTTTGTATTAATTATCCATCATCCATTTAGCATCTCATTACATCATCGCACAGATTTGGTTTTCTGTTTGTAGTGTCTGGGATGAAATCTTCTACCATTGCCTACTTTTGGGCAAGGAAGGCTACTTTTTATTTAATCTCTTTTATTCCCACTATTCTAAACTTTTAACCATATCAAATATTTGTAACATACAGTTTATAAGGGCAAAGAAACACATTCATCTTATTATCTCCCCTTCTACACACACCCTATTATTTACATTATCACAAACATTTTTATGATTCCACTCAGTTTTTTAAACACGCTCATCGGCTCTCGAAATAGAAGCATGGTGACTCACAGAGATATTTGTCCCCCTGATTATGAAAAGCATCGTATTTCAAAACAACTGTACAAAGTGTTAACAGCAAGAATGCAGGAATGAGCGGAGCAGAAATGCGCTGAACTACAGAAATCACTCACAACCCTTGGGCTATAAATCATCTTAATGTGATGTGTGTCAGCAGGTGGAAATGACTCCCACTTTGTTCCCGCTGTGTAATCTGTAACACCCCAATACCCCTCGATGCCTGGGTTGGTGTACAAGTGGAGCTACTGTATTTATTTCTTCGCTGGCATCACATTAAATGATGGTCAGGTGTGGTTATATTGAAGAGTTTGGTCCATTTTTTGTAAATCCAAAAATGAGGTTCCGAGTCCTATCCGTGTCATCATTATTGTATAGCCTAAACAAACCTGTTTGGATAAGATAGAGGGAAGTCAGATATCTGCACCAGCATGTTAAATATAATCTTCAAACACATAGGGGAACTTCAAGGCACAATGGAGGAAAATATAATTTATGCAAATGATGGAAACAGACAAAGGCCTTATTCTTTTCTCTGTGGTCTGTCGACTGTATCGTATTGCTAAATATCCTTTCAGCCCATCCTGACTGCTCACACTGCCTTTTATCAGGCAGATTTTCCAAATGCTGGAACAGCATTTGGAAACTGCTGGTCTGCATATATAAATACTTGTGATATATAGTTTGGGCCATGTTACGAAAGTGCATGCATATCAGCCCATGCAGTCCTTCTTGCATGGCTTAATATGATTATAGTTTGATTTATGATTACATCATGCATTTGGAACATATACTTTGGCCTTAACCGTATTACTGCAATAGACATTTTGGTGAAATAAAAGCCAGACTATTGCATAAAATCTATTATAAAACCATTCCTCCTAAAATTTACTGGTTGCTCAAGTGAGCTGTGTCTTTGAGCCTTGGAGCAAAATTTGAAATTGAATTAATTTACATGCACCTACTTTGAACTGGGTGTACTGCAAAATTTATTGCTGATATACCCAAAAGCATCATCAAAATTTTAATTGGTTCACAACTTGAAAGACATATTTTACATGAATGGCCATAATTACACAGAGAAATATTCTTTCGGACACTCAGGAATTGATTTTTTAATTTATAACCATTAGCTATTTTATTTAATTATATTTTGTGTAATATGATGTTATAATATTAAAAACGTATGACTTCCCAGTCTTCAAGCTCTGAATGAAACTGCTTTATTGTGTAATCATTGTATATTATGTGAGTACCTTTCTCACGCAAGTTACTTTGTTTACCCAGCTTCAGGGATCTTTGCGAAGGAAGATTGAGGGACAGGCCCCAGGACACCCCTCCAAGCAGAATGGCCTGTCCTGTAGCCTCCCCGGCTCAGACTTCAAACGCATCCGCATGGACCCCAGTAGCCTCGGACGCGGGCCCTGCGGTCACAACCCTCCCCAGCCTCTGCCTGGCTCCTCCGCCATGGCCGGCGGTCTGCACAGAAAGAACTACATGGTGCCCCACGGCGTGGACTCGGACATATTCAACATGACCCTGAAGGAGATGAAGCAAGAACCCGTGGAGGTGCCATCGTGTGGCCAATCGTCCGCCGAGATGATCTTCGACTTCAAAGACGAAGGCGGGGGCCAGATCGACCCGGAGCTCCAGGACCTCTTCGACGAGCTGACCAAGTCGGTTCCCTCGCTGAACGACCTGGAGTTTGAGAAGATGCTGAAGCACGACGACGCCTTCGGTTTGGACCTGGGCCGGCCCAGCTCGGCGGGCACGGCCGGCGGCCTGTGCTCCCCGCTGGACAAGCCCATCAAGACGGAGTACAACCCGGACTTCGGCGCGGCGCACTGCGGCTCCCCTCAGCTGCGGCCGGCCTCGGCGGGGCCCGCCTTCGCGCTGAGCAGCGCTTCCCTGAGCGCCTCGCCGTCCGCGCAGAAGGCCGGCGGCCCGGCGGGGCACCCCAGGGCCATGCCCTGCTGGCCGGAGGTGTCCCATGCCGAGCAGCTGAAGCAGATGGCTGCCAACCAGCAGCAGCCAAACAGCCTGCTGCACCACCAGGCCTCGCCGGGGGTCATGACCAGCTGGAGCACCCACTCTTCCGGCAGCTCCTCCTTCTCCCAGGACAAGGTGGCGAGCCCCGCGCCTCTCAACCAGCAGAGGGTTGCTTCCCAGAGCAAAGGGATCAACAACTGTCTCTTCAAGTCCAACGGGCTCAATGGCTCCGGCCACTTAGACATGAAGGTGTTGAGCACCAAGCCCACCTTGCACTTCAGTCCCAAAGCGCCGCACCCGGTCGGCCAGCCCATGTCCATGATGGCCGGCCCGCTGGGCAAGGCGTCACCGCAGCAACAGCAGCAGCAGCAGCAGCAGCAGCAGCAGCAGTCGTCATCCACTGGCCAGAACCAGACCCGGTCAGCACTCCACTACCCGAGCCCACAGATCCCCGTGTCTGGTTCCTTGTGTCTGCAGCCCAAGGCCATCCCCCAGCCCGGAGCAGGGCTCCACTTCAAGATGTCTCAACGGCAGGTAAGGACTCACTGCATAACTGCCTCGCGTGGTTGTCTTAACCCTCATGATGTCCTCCGGGTCAGAATGACCCAAATCACTAGCTCTTTGTGGCAGATAGAAGGCGCTAAATTTAATTCTACAGCTTACACACACATATGATGTGCACTGCTGACACACTGTGTGTTTGAAATCCAAGGACAACAGGAGGGTTAAAAGGCACAAAAAACAACACAAATACATAAAGACATAATTACTAAAGAAATAAATACACACACCAGTGACAATTAAAAAACTCACAAAATCATACACAATCAGATGGCACCCTCTGGTGGCATAACTTGATAAAATTAAGGACATCACGGGGTGGAGTCCGCGATTGTATGCTAATATTAGTCATATTAAATGAATATCTCCTCACGGATCACGGTCTGCTAGTTGCCCGTTCTGTGCGGGCTGAGAAAAATAATCTGGTGTTTCTTCTGAGTCCTGGCTCTGTATATGCACCACACAACACTAGACTTGGCAATGTGTGTCAAATTTGTGGGGCGGAGCTTCTGAGGGGATGCGCTGTGGCACTGAAGGGAGAGGTGTTTTTGTTTTGGTAAAATTCAAATATCAACAAGCTTTCTTCCGAATACCTGACAACCTTTAATGCCAAAATAGGAATACGCGTAGTTTGAGTGATGATGGGTTTATGTTAACAGAATCTCACCAAATGTTGATTTTGACTCACACTTACAATGTGGGCCACGCGGTTTAAGCCTGATTAGCAAGATTATTTTGCCGCCTTACAAAATCAACGAAGTATTTTTGCAGTTTCCATTCAATTTCAGGACATGCCGAATGACTGGATAGTGTATTCTCTGACAAGATTTAATTGGACCCTTTCGGCACACAGAAATAATGTAGCGTAGACTCTCTTTTCTGCTGATGATGTAGTAATCACACACACACGCACACACACACACACCGCGCGCGCACACACACACACACACACACACACACACACACACACACACTGCTTGTGTGATCGTCACCTCTCTTTGCTCTCGGCATCCTTCTGTCTGAAACGGCAAGGAACAATGTGAAGCTGTTAGCCCAGGGATTTTACTGCTGTTGTGGCTCCCATGAATACATGTTTTCCCTCCAAGTGTCTTGACGATGACACAGATTGCCAGAGCGTGGTAGATTAACATACAGGACTTCTAATTCTCTGCTTGTCATGGTGGCTCCCCGTCAGGGCGCAGATATGCGCAGCAGGATTTGCTAATTGGAGGTTGTTAGCTACAAGGGACAAGTGGTGGAAAATGACAGTAATCTGCTTAGCCTGGTGCTGGGGGTTAAATCGGTGATTTGTTATGATTGGTGAGATATGCACGTAGAACCCCCCCCACCAGGCACCACTCCAACCCCCCACCCATCGTTATTGTACCAACAGTGTCCCTGGCTCTTTGTGTGATAATGTGAGCTACACATAACCTACTGATTAAGTTCATATAGAAATAAATGTAGTTTTAAGTTCCGAACACTGTCTGTGATGGAAGCAGTATTTGCCAGGCAAAACTGTGTTGGGCTACTTAAGACACGCTTAATATTATGTTTATGTTAGTCCATGATATGTTACCTTTTTATAGAGACTTATTTTGGGGTTAGAGCACTTACCCAAGGATGACATGTGAATGTGCAGCGAAATTATGTGCCGTTTGTACAAATAAACCATGAATCAGCCCAGAGATACAGAATGATAACTTAGGAATTCTGGAAAATAAAATAGTCAAAACAATAAAGTACAGATCTTTTACTATCTAATGTTTGAGCAGTGAGGCATGGTTACAGAAATACCTCAGACACCATCAGCATGATTATAAAACAAATGCTTAGGCTTAAAAAGTTCAGTGTGAATTGCTCCGCAGGAAGACAGTGATAGTGTAAAGTATAGTAGATACAATTAGTATAGATAGTATTTCCTGTAAGTGCGCACACGCGTGTGTGCGTGTGTGTGCTCGCGCGCCCATGAGTGCTACAGGTTGGGGAGTAGAGAGCAGTGTGTGCACTCGGGGACATGTGAGTGCGTTTATGTAGCACTGCCTCCAACCATGAGGGCAGTTCCAGGAACGCATCTAGCAGTGTACCTTTAAAGCTTTCAGAGAGGCAGAAATCTCACTTTCTTTCCAGACATATGCTCTTTCTTTGTCCCGTGGAGCAGAACAGCGATTAGTGAGTCAAATCTGCACGAAGCATACTCACACTATAACCTGACACGAGGTACAGTATGTAAACTAAGGAGCTTTAAGGATTTCGTGTGGTTCCTGAGTCGTCCTGAGAATCCTGCGGCATCACGTCTCTCTGTGGGGATATGAGAGCGGCCGTGGGGGCGGAGGGGGCTGGGTCACACCGGCCGCCCTGTGAAGGGAGGGCTTGTTCCCTGGGAAAGGGAGCCGCGGCCAAGTCCAGATGCCGAGGTGCTCCCCAGGGGCCGCGTCCGTCCGGAGCCCAGGCAGGAGGAAGTGCAGTGTGAGAGCCGGCAGAAGGCCGGCCCTGGATCGCTGTCAGCTGCCCGCACCGCCGCAGGACTGGAGCCTCAGACGCTCCACTCCTTCTCAGAGGCCCGAGCCACATGTGGTATTCATTTACAACGAGCTTGTGAAGAATGAGTGGGAAGGGGGGGGAACATGGAAAACAGCTTGGTGACGCGTCAGTATGACAAAGAGAGGATTACTCAGATCTTAACAAAACACTCCTTGGTGCTTCCTTACAACTAAGATGGAACACGTTCTTTCCAGGCCTGCGTCTGCAGCCGGCGGTTTCTCACAGCTCTAAATGGATACAGTGAATCCTAGCAAGCGCGCTCATAGCTCCCATCACTGCCAGGCTGGGCTAGCTCCGTGCACTGCATTCAACCCAGGGAGGGTGTTCATTTTCCATATAAATATGGGCTCAAGTGAAATTGGCTTATGACCCCTTTTGAGATCTACTTCCATGTCTTGTGTGAGCCGCTATGATCAGACGTCACTCGCTACCACGATCAACCTGGTAATCGATGCAACGTTTATTCATAATACATACGCATAACCCACGCTCATTACAGAATATTAGAGGGCTCCTCCATCCACTCCCCCAGGGGCTTTAAAAGGACAGGAGCGTTGCTTTTAAAGTCCTCTCTGTGGCCACTGGAGTCTTTGTGGTGTTCTTTTCATCGTCTTAACTCCCCCCACCTCCCCTCCACTCCCCTCGCTCTCATGCTGTTTTTTGGAGTTTTTTTTTTTTTTCTCCCTCTTTCTTTTTTTTTCTCTCTCTCCAGTGGGATCCCAATGTGGTCATCTTTTAGAAAGTCACCCTCTGCAAGGAATCTGCCCCCAAAGCAATAGCTTTAACTTAATGTGCTGCTGGATTTCATGCACATTTTGCCCCGGGAAACATTTCAAATCCAAACTGACATTTCACACACACTGTATGTTGACTTAGATGAGAAATGCTTGCTTTTCTGTCAAGGCTTAGCCGTCCTAAGCATATGCTTATAACCGCAGGAAAGATGAGTTTCAGATGGATCGTTTTGGGGGAAAAAGACAATACATGCTGAAAAATGACTATTATATTAATATTATGATAACTATTACATTTAGACATCTTAAATACGTGGACTGGTTAAAAGCTAAAAGCTCTTTTTTTAGCCTTTTTAAGTGCTTTCAATAACATTTTGGTAAGTGTGCCAAATGGGTTTCTAGTGGCTGAAATGCTTCCGTGCCAAACATAACACAGGGATCAGTGAAGGAGAGCTTGTTAAATGTAGGTAGTCATGGTGCTGAGCTTAACTCCCCATTGGCACACATTTCCTGCTGTCTCAGGGATTCTTTCCTCTCTTAGACACAGTTATCAGGGGGAAAGCTGGCCTTGAGCAGGACTCTCACTTCTCGCCCCCCAGAAAAGCCTCTTTCCGAATCTTTCTTGTTCCCCGCTCTGCAGAGGGAGTAGCCTCTTCCACATGGAGGATGAATAGCATCATTCACACAGGCTCCTGATTTCCAATAGAGCTTTGCCTTCTAGTGGTGTCTTTGTATTACTGCACCCAATGCACCGTGTTCATATTCCTGCAATTGGTAGCTTTTACAGAATGATTCATTTCCAGGCACTGGGACTGTACAGAGTAAGCAGAAGCATACAATTAAAAATGAAGGTCTCAGACTATGTAAAACAAACTGTCTCACTCTGTCTCTGTCTCTGTCTCTCTCTCTCTCTCTCTCTCTCTCTCTCTCTCTCTCTCTCTCTTGCTCTCTCTCTCTCTCTGGAGAAGGGTCTTCCCCCTGGCCCAAGGCTGCCCTCTAATGGCAACATGGGCGCCATGGCCCCCCAGCCACAATCTCAGCTACCACCTCCAGGGCCCAACAACCACCAGAAAGGCACAGCCAAACCTCAGACGTTGCAGAGACAGCTTCCCCAGCAGCCTCCCACCATACCTGAATCAGTAAGCAACACAGAGTGCTGTACGCCTAATAGCATGGTGGACTTTATGGAGAAGCCCTGGTATCTGCAGTGTGTTTCATGATGCTGACTGTGTGTTTCAGGACAAAGACATTTCCCAGGACCAGTTCAGTCGTCATCTCACACGGCCCCCTCCTGAGTATAAACAAACAAGAAATATGATTGGGGTACAACAAGGCAACGTCTTCACAGGTACTGGACATTTCTCACGTGAATACAGTACTTAACGTCTTGACATGTTATATGTATAGGGTTTCCTAATCAGATATGTTGTTTTGTTTGTAGGTGTAAATCCATCTCAGCCTCTGAGTAATGGAGTTGAGACCAACCTACAGTCCATTTCCTGTCACCTGGCGAATGGCTCCAGTTCCAAGATGACCCCTTCGTCTGCAGACAGGAGGTTTGGCATCGGGGGTGACTGTCACCCAAGCTCCTGTCTTGGTCAGTTCCAGCAGCAAAGTGGTCAGAGTAGAATTGGACTGACTCCAGCCAAGCCTAGGTTTGCTGGCCCTAACACACAAGGCAATTCCTTTGGGATCAACAGTGTAGGCAATGTTCAACATCCAAGAACCACACTAGACCAGCAGTCTACAGGAGTGCCCAGGCCCGGCCTGGGACGCTTGATGACCAATGTCAACACAGGATGGCCTCCAGGAAACAAGCAAGTGGCAGCTGCCCAGGGTATTAGGAGGCTTCCCCACCCTCTCCAACCTCAGGGAGCACAGCTAGACATGCCAAACCACCACTACCAGCAGAGGCAGATCGGCCCCCCTAACCACGTAGCACCAGACATTGGAATGCTTCCGCTCAACTCTGCCATCAGGGGCCCTGTCCCCAGACCCAACCAGCCAATGATGGGCTCCCTAGCAGCAGTGGGCAACCTGAACCAAGCTTCCCCGGAACAGAGGGTGCCCGCGGGAAGCTTCTCGGCGCCAAGCCCCAGTTCCAGTAGCTACCAGAGCAACAGGGCCAATCGCCTAACCTTTGACTTCCTTCCTGAGGGAGACAATACAGTTCCTGGAATCAACACAGACTCTGACTTCATTGACTCGTTGCTCAAATCTGGTTCAGGGAACGACGACTGGATGAAAGATATCAATTTGGATGAGATTCTAGGTGGTCACTGAACCGGAGGGAATGGGCAACAGCTACAGTAAATATGTCAGCATACAGTATACAGGGCATGGACATTTTGATGTAAGGGGTTGCATTTGTAAATTATGTTAAAATGGAATTTTATAAATCTCATAATATTATTTGTTACCCATTTCTTGTGTATGGTTTTGTGTGTTCTTGTGAATATCAATTGTGTTATATCAGTACTCACACTATTCATTCCAGGTTCACTGAAAAGGAAACTGCTTTTCTTTACAGTGACAAATTTTGTAGTCTGTCCTTTATTTTCTTAGTATGGTCATATTGAATATTATTTCATATTCACACTGTGAAAAAAAAAGAAATTTGCTGTATTGTTTCTAAACTTTCTTGGTATATCAAGTTGAAGTGAAATTGAATGGAATTGAACTTTTTTAACCCTTGACTCGGTAGCATCCTGGAATTTGGCATAATTTAACCCCTTGTTTGTGGTAGGTTCTAGACCGGAAACTCAGTTATATTAAGCCTTCAGTGATGTCCACAGTTTAAAAAAAACATACTAACATGCACTGTCGAGTTTACAAGATGATTGCCATCTCAGCTGGTAGTATGTGGTCCCAATTTACTATTATTTTAGAATGTAATGGTAAATTTCAAATTTGTATACAAAAATGTAAATTAAACAAGATAATTCTGCTTGAGAATACTACCAGTACTGTCTACAGTACTATAAATATTAACAGTGGAAGGCTTCGCAGTCATGCTAGAAGTATGTTTTTAGAAACAGGATGTGAACAGTGATTGAACATCTTCATCTGGTGCTGTTGGACATGAGATGAATGGCAGAATGGGGACTGTTGAGACAAGGAAGCTACAGAGTCATGGCTTTAACAAAAGTTTATCTCTGATTTCAGTTTCAGAATCTGCAGTCAATATTTAGCATGCTAATATTTTTTGTTTTGGTTTGTTTAGCTACATTATGCAGCATATCTTAACACAGCAAATGTTTTCCTCCTCAGTCTTTAAACATTTCCACCTGTGGTAGGTTTTCATGAAATTTAAAAGTGTAACCATTAAATTTTCCATGTTATATTTAATAATTATTGGGAAAGTAATGAGACATTATAATTCATCTAATGAATAAAATTGATTTAAAAAAAAGAACAAGTTTGACATGATTTAAACAACTTAGTGTATAGTATAAAAACGATATTCATGGTTAAGAATAGCTTAAAACTTAAAGGTAAAGCTCATGTACACATTTACAGTATGGTTTATGTGTTAGAATAAAACACTGCAGTGGGGAATAAACAGAAAAAAACATTTGCAGGCCAGCTATTCATACCTGTTTAGTGTTTATGAGTTTTGCTAACACAAGGTGGCAGGATAGTCTTCAAGTTCTTGGACTGTTGGCCAGTGTTTACTACAATCAACAGCGGTGTTCTTGACCAAGACATTTAGCAGGTACAGTACTAGCAAAGGTATTTTTGTCATGTCTAAATGTAATAACATAGTTTTACTAAGAAAGCAAAAAAATCTTGACCTTCTGAAAATGCTAAATGCTGAAGAATGTAATTTCTACACACTGCAGAATGCTTCTTAACCCTTGTAATGTACTCGTAATATAGTATTTAGCCACACGGCGGCGCCATCTGATTGTGTATGATTTGTGCGTTTTTCAATTGTCATTGATGAGTGTATTTATTTCTTTATTAATATTTTTTTATGTATTTATGTTGATTTTGTGTCTTTTAACCCTCCTGTTGTCCTCGGGTTTCAAACACACACCTTGTTGTGCTAGCAGTGCACTTAACCCTTGTAATGTACTCCGGGTCAGAATGACCCAAATCACTAGCTTTTGTGGCAGATAGAAGGCGCTAA
>JAODUG010000005.1:523044-551248 GCA_027564795.1 Aphredoderus sayanus | reverse complement strand
TAAAGAAATAATTAATAAAGAAATAAATACACTCAGCAATACCAATTGAAAAACACACAAATCATACACAATCAGATAGCGCCGCTATGTGGCCAAAGACGAGAATTCTGAGTACATTACGAGGGTTAAAAATGACAGAATAAAATACATCACATGGATGACACAAGCAAAGTATTACCACAAAGTTTATTTCAGGCCAATTTCAAAGTATTATATGTAGAGATAAATGTAACAGAATTTATGGTTCTAAAATACATGCATAAAGAACAAAACAAAAAAAATCATTAATGATAAATTCATTTCATGTGCATTTAGAAAACTAAATACAAAATCCTTAAATTTGTGTGATTAGTTCTACTGCTACAAATCACAGTCAACTAATATGCCTTGACAATACAAACTAGTTAAGCATAAAGATCATATCTCTGTTACAAAACACATCATTTAGTCAAAATCTTATAGCCGTGCGATGCAAGCACTGTAGTGTACCAGTCTAAGAGTAATTTTGTTCCATTGTTCATCCATCTTATTTCCACCATCAAGACATGATTTAGTGTTCAGTGAGATAAGAAAAATCAGACGGAATGGAGGTGTCTGAAATGTAATTTGTTCCGACTAAATAAATTCTTTGTTCGATTTTTGCAGCAATATTGTTCAATCAAGTTAATACTGCCAATTCCACTTATTGGCTGACAACACAAGTGATGCCTCATTACAGTATGTAGGCCATTCTCAAGCAAGGGAAAAAAAGAAAACACACCAATAGGATGATATTTCTTACACAGCTGTAGCAATGCAAAAGGTGTAGTTATGTAAACATTTGATAATCAAAATTTGATCACAAGGAAGAACTGTTTTCTTCACCTTTACTGTAGTAAAATGTAAACGACGCGTGTAGGCTGTTGGAAGAATCGCTGGCTTCTGATCTGGAACCTTTAATCAAAGTTCACTCAGAACAACCATTTGTCTATAATAGGAATATCCCAGCTATATTAAAAACACACAATACCTACATAATTTCTCATTAGCTTATACATTTCTTTTTCTCAAAGATTGATTACAAATCATACTGTTTGTGGACTCAGAGGGAAAAGGGAAAAACTGTTCATTCAATCATTACGAACATCTTTGGAATCTATCACAACAATTCCTGACTGAAATTACAATTGATTGTTTCTCTTTATCTTCATGAGAATTTATACAATCCATTTCTCAACTTTATCAGTAAAACCCCGGTTTCTCTATATTAGCCCTCTCCACGTGACTATAACCTGCTTTAACACATCCTAGTCATCATCTATAAACTGCCATCATTTCAACACAATGAGGCAGAGAGCATGTCCTGAGGGGACAATCTCCCTGATTGAGATACCCGTCCCCCAATACTGTAGTGTTTCACTGTACTGGCATGCAATTGATCAAAGAACTATTGTTTCAGTTTAACCTAGATATTTCCTTTTTTTTTTGGTTAATGTTTAAAAATACCTCGACATCAAAAAGAAAAATGCTGCATGTGATCAATAAGCAATCAATAACACCAATATGTATATAAAATATTAAAGTCATGAAGCGAGTCTATGAACTGTTATAAGAGCCAAGCTAAAATCAGTTGTCAAGACTCAGAATCTCTCAGTGAACATCGTGTTGACATGAATGTTGACCCTGTTAAAAAGCATTATTTCACCTAATTAAGAAATTAAAACAAGGCAAAAATGCATTTGATCTAAGCTAAAATACATATGCAATAAAACTAAAATAGAGATTAACAAAAAGATAAAACCAAGAATAAAATCAGTTAGACGTGAATAAGACAAAAAAAAAAAAGACACTAGGTATCTATTAAAAAATACATCCCTAAATCCCATTATAATATGTGTTTATAAAACAGAAATAAAGTTTTGATTACTGAACATTAGCGTACAGGGGAGAATATGTCTGATGTTCATGAATACAGCCTCTTACATATTGCGCATTGTGGCAATACAGATACTTGGCAAATGTTTGCTTTGCTCGTCTTTCAAAACAGGAAAATAAAGGATACAACTGAAGGCACTTGATTTGACAACGGTTTAAGTTAGACTTGCTGGCACAGCCAAGCAGCAGTGTAGTAGGTCCCCAGCCTTTAAGCTCCACCCCATCCCCCTCCCCTCAAAAGACATAACTGGGCATCACGTTACCTTTAGTCCAAATCCATGTTCTTTTTTCTTCTGATATTACATTTTTGGTTTCATCAAAGCTTATTGAAACAACTGAGTAAAACATTATCAGAAGGCCAAATAGAGTGCTATTTGAGCTATGTAGAAGCAACACGATTAAGCAGTGCTGCTTCACACTAAGTTAGAGGAAATTAGAGGCACCCGGTGGCAGTCCCTTCCAAAGGCAACACATGCGCAGACCCAGCTCAGCTCTGAGGGAAGACCAGGGGAAAGTGGGAACCCCAAGATGCCCCTAGATTCACTGTCAGAGATGTGAAAGATGTGGGGACCCTTCAGTAATTGTCTGTTCATGGGCCAGCCTTGAAGACACAGACAACATTTAAAAAAAAAGAGATACGCAGCAGGAAAAAGGAAAAGGAACAGAGCATGTATGCCTTGGTCTTAAATGCTGAAACGGAAGCTAGCTGTCCCGAGAGGCTTGCTGAAACGTCTTGTCAAAGCAGCCATGCATCCTTCACAGATTAGAGCAGGCAGCAGTTCGGTGGGGGTGGTTTGGGGAGGGGGGGTGTTAAGAGTGAGCAGTGCCCTGCTAAGGTTCTTCTATAACCATGTGAGGAAGCTCTCCTTGTCGATCTTGGTAGCCGCCAGCACAGACTCCATGTCGTTGAGGATGTCGGAGCTCAGCGCCTCCTGCAGGCTAGGCATGAGCTCTTCGCCCTCCACGGCCATGCTCTCGCTCTCCAGAGTGCCCAGGTCCACGTCAGTGCCCGGAATTGCGTCCAGGTAGTCAGGGAACCGGCTTTGCTGTGTTGCCATGGAGGCTGGAAGTGAATCTCCTAGGGAAACGTAACCAAAATAAAAAATAAACACCACTTGAAATGAGCAGGTGCACATTTCTTGTGGATCCAATGTGAGGAAAATAAGCAACTGAAGTATCACATGCAAAATGTGAGCGGGCGCAGAGCTGTTAAAGGCGAGGTCATTTTGAGTCTCACCTGTGTCCATCTCGTCCACACTGTTGAGAAAGTCGTCTGGAGTGCGAGGTACACTGTAGCTGCTCATACTCAAACCGCTGTCTGTACTCTCATCTCTGGAGTGGTACGTCCCACTAAAAACATGCAACAAATAATACAGAAATAAATAGAAAATCAGACTATGTTTTGTAGTGCAGAAAACAAAACAAAAATAATGGATTAGGAACACAAATCAGACTTTGTTTTGTTTGTTTTTTAACCAGGAACATTTAAATTAACCCTCCTGTTTTCCACGGGTTTCAAACGCACTACCTTCTTCTGCCAGCAGATGGCGCCACCTGCTAATGTTTTGATGGCTTACATAGACATCTGTAAGCTGTAGAATTACAATTGGCGCCTTCTATCTGCCACAAAGAGCTAGTGCTTTGGGTCAGTTTGACCCAGAGGACAACAGGAGGGTTTTAACCCTCATGATGCCCTTAACCCTTGTAATGTACTCCGGGTCAGAATGACCTAAATCACTAGCTCTTGCGGCAGATAGAAGGCGCCAATTGTAATTCTACAGCTTACAGACATATGATGTGCACTGCTGGCACAGCAAGGTGTGTGTTTGAAACCTGAGGACAACAAGAGGGGTAAAAGGCACCAAAAAAAACAATATAAATACATAAATAAATAAATAAATAAATAAATAAATAAACTCAGCAATGCCAATTGAAAAAACACACAAATCATACACAATCAGATGGCGCTGCCGTGTGGCCAAATACGAGATTTCTGAGTACATTACGAGGGTTAATGTATTTCTCTGTTTTTTCATGCCTTTTAAACAAATGGTGAAATGCAACAGATATAAAAAAGGGAAAAATAGCATAGAACAAATTGATAACAGGGTCTGTTTTCACTGCTGTGAAGACCTACAACAATAAGTATTTTTCTGTTACGCCACTATTTAAACCACAGAGGGAAACTATGGTGACTATACAACTAGATATTTTATTGTCAAAAGCGAAATAATTTTAACTAAAAAGAAAAAATCGGAAAGGAAAAACAGACAGAAAGAGGGGGATTTGACACTAATTACCAGAGAAAATATGTAGGCAGAATATGGTAGAGGCACAATGAATGAGGCCATTGTAAGAGCAGAGGAATGGGGGGGCGATTAGACTGGCTTGTCTACCAACTGGACCACATGTTCTCATGCACTGCTTGCTATTCAGCACTATTGCTTCATCCCGTCACTGTGTAACTAGGGGGAAATCGCATGGCGAGGAAACCAGACATAACTGTGGTGGGACATTGATGGGGGGAAAAAAATATAAAGAAAGAAATATTCCTGAGACCTGTCTTAATCAAAACAGTTTTGCTGTTTGTTACATTTCTGTCTCAGTGTTACAATGTTGTGTGTCTTATGAAACATGAGACTTAAAGGAACTATTTATTAAGAAGGCATGACTACCGTAATTACATTTATACTATTTAAAGCATTGATGTTTAAGTTCTATGCATTACAACAGTTCTCCACTAGAGGTCAACAATATGCAGTGAAGTCCAAGACAAGTTTGTTTTGCTTGAATGCGTCATTACCATGTGAACAGAATGAAGCCCAGAAACTGGCCTCCTGTATTTACACCTTGTGTAACTCAAACAGCTCACGCTAAAACTGCCAGGCACATAGACTCACAGGACTGTCTGTCTGGCCATATAGTGCAACGATCTAAACCACAGTATTAAACCCTAACCAAGACCGATGATCAGCGGTAACCACGGCAAACTCACCGCTGTTGTGCGAGTACACTAAAATTCTCTGTAAACACCAACCTGTTAAGGAATGGGTCGGTGCTGTTAGCCGTCATGGTCCGAGCATCCTGGGCCATAGGGGAGGACACGGGATTTGGATTGCTACCATCTTGCTCCATGTTGGTAGGCATCTGATTCCTTAAAGCCAGCTCCTGTAGTGCAGAAAACAAAACAAAAATAATGGGTGAGGAACACACTGGGCCCGAATGCTCACCTCAGAGATCAGGCCCTGTGGGTTTAAGAAAATATTGCTGCAGTTCCAATGGACTGAATGTACTGTACGTTGGAGATTAAATGCATCTGGGCTGGTACTGTATCACATTAAAAGAACATTAAACAAGACATCTACGAGCAACAAACCCTTATTTTTGTACTACACTGTACTTTCTGTGTTGAAACACTCAAGATTGGATTTGGCCAGTGCTTTTAAAATGTGCTTATTCCAACCAATTTTCTATGTTTATGCACACTATGCATTTTCTTGTCCTGTGAAATACTGAGCCAACACAAGACACTTTGCACAGAACAGGGAACATTTAAATAAAAACGGGTATGTTTAACACCTTTTGCATTAAATTACCTGACACTAAGATTATAAAAACAGGTGTTAATGACTGCATAAAAGTTAAAGAAAAATTACTGCAGACTCCTTCCTCTTCTCGGGTCAGGAAGTGCAACACAATACGACAGAGACATCTGTTGTATTGTATCTCTTGTACATGAGAGATACAGCTTGTGTTCGGGGTCGTGGGGGGAACGCACCCTTACCCATATGCCCTTGAACAGTGTCAAACACTCGTCTGGTTTCAGCGTGTGAAGAATACACTAGACTAGGGGCCAAGGCCATCATTAGGGAGGCAGCTAGGGGTAGGTGTAACATCACTGCCAAGACACCATAATGCTTTGTAGAACCTTTTCTTGGGTGTGGTGTTTGAGAAATGGACACAACATCCTCTGATTAAAACAAACAAGTGGTTCTCATTAAGCCTTGCATCATAACAAGGCTCTGTGTTTATATTGTCTTTTTTTTTAATTTTTATATTTCAGGTGGGCTAGTGGCTGCATTTGATGCCGTTTACCCTTTACCCTTACATCCCCACAAGTGAACAGTGTGGTTAGACGTGACCATGAAAGCAGTGCAGTGTAAACATTTATGATTTTATGACTATAATCTATGCAGAGCAGTTCCAACTACGAAGATGAATACAACCTTAACCCTTGTGATGTCCTCTGGGTCAGAATGACCCAAATCACTAGCTCTTTGTGGCAGATAGAGGGCGCTAAACCTAACTCTACAGTTTACACACACATTATACTAAAATTAAAGACCCCACTGGCTAAAATAGTGATTGTGTATAGTTCTGCAAAGGACAGCAACATGTGTCTGTACACAGGGCACTTAACCACCAGTGACCTTTTAACCACCACAGTGAACTGCGTGGTCAACAAAGTCACTGGAACCTCCATTCATAATCATAAAGCTTTCGTTTCTGCCGCTGTGACACGGCCTTGAGTAAACTAGCCTGCTCTGCGGCGCCACCCTGTGTGGGCGGGGCCGTGACACATCATCGTCAGGAAGTGATGAACCGGCCTGCATGTGAGTCACGGCACTCCACTGCAGGGCAGAGAAAGAATCACAGTTGGATCAAAGGAAGTGCTGCCAATAAAAGGTCTTTAACTTTGAGCACAATACCCATGAATGAGCAATGAGTCAGACTTGACTGTTCAGTCAACATGCTTCTTTTGGCCTCAGCCGAGGCCCACTGAAAGTTCAACAACACACTGATCGACACTGATTGCACAGTGCAGAAATTAAACAATTAAAAATTAACCTGGCCTGGAGGGGAGTCACCAAAAGATATTAAATTCAATTAAATACTACATTGTTGGCAATACTGTTCAAAAAGGTTTATTTTTGAGGCCTCTGTTCTCTCACTGAAAATAAACAGGGACCTAGCAATGCGTGCTTCCCTGGGGTAAAGGACATGCTAAAGGTCCCACTCCTGACCTGGGGCCTCTGGCGAAGCAGCTCCTGTTGCTTCAGTCTCAGCCTCTCCTTCTCCAACTGCTGTAGCCGCATCTGGCTGTTCCCCCCCAACACGCCACTGTGGGGGCTGGGGGGCAGCGGCCCGCCTTGCTTCACTGGAGCACTCTGGGTAATCCTCTGCGGGTTCAGGCCTGTACAACACACAGAGTTTAAATGCAAACGGTGCGTATGCCAAACACGCCATATTGCAACGAAGAAGCGATCATGTAATTAAGCGTAAACGTGTGCAATAGTGGAGGTAGATAAGTTATGTTACTGCGTTTGCTCAATATATATACTTTATATATTTAACAAGGAAAAACGTAGTAGTATGCATATGATTTGCACTTTATTGAAGGGTAATTCAGGTAATTCAAATTTTTTTTTATAAAATAAATAAAAAAATCTGAAAGAATGCAAAAGAAGAAACAGCAAAGAGTTTATGTTTTTGTGATTGATACAACAGCCCTTTATACAAAGCACATTCTCTTTATATACTGTATAATCTTATTGTTTTAGATTTTTGTTCCTTCTTCGTTTATGAGCGACTTTAAATCAGTTAACACAGTTTGGCAACATGTGAGAGAATTAAGCCATCTGATGAAGTATACATAGAGCCAGGCCTACATAACAAGTATGACAGCTCCAGCCGTTGGTCTGGTAATGTAGGTGTACCTGTGGCGTGGAGCCAGTGCAGCAGGTTGTGCTGCTGTGACAAGGAAAAGCCCAACAGAGGTTTCCAGCTAAGTCTGAAACAAGGACGTTTCCCTCCCACTCCCTGACTGAGACAGGCTTTGTTCGTTTTCTTTTCTTTTTTTTTTTGGTGTGTGTAAATTGCATCAGTGATGACTGATCCACATTGTGCATGCAGGTTCCTTCACAACAAATCACAGATTATCCCTCCAGACGGAACTGCCCGGCCCTGGCCTCATGTTTCTATCACAAGCCAAGTGTATTTGCGTAGCATAATACCTCCTGCTTTGACACGCGTTCATTTCAGCACAGGCTCCACATTCAAACTATACATTTCTCTGCAAGCACGCCAACATTAACTTTAGATTAACCTTCCAAGGGAACTATGTTAAGTACTAACACGCTAACTACAGGTTTATGCAATGCATGTGTGTATTGGAAAAGTTGCACAGCTGTTCCCCTGAGAAACCTTTGTTGTTCTTTGGCCAAGTGGTTTAGGGGCGGGGGTGGGGGTGGGGGGGGGGCGCAATAAACATTGCAGCATCTAATTGCAGCATGCAAAGTAGGTCACGCGTTTTATCACAGTAGCGGAGAGAAAGGGAGGCAAACGTGGAGGGGTGTTACAGCAGGCCCACCAATGAGGAGGCCTGTTTGCGTATGTGCTGGGGGCACCAGGGGAACACAAAGCCCCTGGCGGGGGGCACGCAGGGCTCCCGTGTCCCGGCCACCTCGGCACCTATTCTCGTCACCGCTCAATCACGGTGTGTTTACGCTGTCTCGGCGGCTGAATGGACCACGGCCCTGGGCTCTCCCTGGGAAGCCCCCCCATGACTCACAAACAGAGAGAGCTTGCCTCCTTGCTCTCCCACACGCATCAGGCCAAGCCTTGGCAGGGCGGGTCCCTCCTCCCCGCGCTTTATCGGTCAGATAGGAAGGGGGTGGGGTGCGTGCGTGTGTGTGTGTGTGGAGGGAACGGCGGGGGTGTCGTGGCCTTGCTGCCCCACCGACGGGGCACCGCTCCCAGCAGAGGGTTGTGCACGAGGGCCACGTCAGGCCTGTCTGTTTGGTGGAGACGTGCGCTGTTGAGTAAGTGAAACAAATAGGAGGGTCTCCAGCGAGGTGAAGCGTCAAGGACCGCCCTCACACAGACTAAACGGGCAACAGTGACCAGTGTTAGCGGGAAATATACACGCGGCGGACGAACGGGGAGGCCGACCTGCGTCTGGCCCTGAAGTGAAACCTGCGCTATCTCCCAGCGATAGCGCGGAGCAAGGCCAGGCTGAAAGGCAGGGCAGGTCGGGAGCAGGGGAGAGAGAGGCGGCGCGGGGGCGTTGGCTCGCAGGCCTGGGAGATAAGGGACACGCCGTCTTGCCTTTGTCCCCTTCACGCAGCCCTGGAACACAACCAGCGTTATCGTGCCATCACCCAGGCAGCCGTATCGCACCGCAGAGCAGCCCGATGCAGGCACAGCGCTCTACATGTCCGCTGGACGCCTGCCAACCGCTCGCTGGGAACGCAGCAGTGCGCCCTTTGAAGTCACGGTAAATATTTAGCCTTTGAACAACTTTTTTTCTCTCTCCCTCTCTCTCTCCCTCTCTCTCTCCCTCTCTCTCTCCCTCTCTCTCTCCCTCTCTCTCTCTCTCCCTCTCTCTCTCCCTCCCTCCCTCTCTCCCAAGGTCTCTTGGTAAAGCCTTATGTTTCCAACCTGGAGATAAGGAAAGTAGGGAATAGTAGGGAACAATACAAGCAATACAAACACTCCTTTATCATATTGCGCCAGCAAACTATGTGAATAGAGCAGGGCAGCCGCCATCAGCGTTTCTATTATTTGCAAAAAATTGGACAAATACACTGGATCTTCCCCTTTATATTTAAACGGATATGTTGTTGCATTTGCTGGTCGACAGCCTTTTGGAAGACACTCCCGTTTAAACAGGATCACTTATTGATGCCGCTGTCGCCGAGGTGCCGGCCTCCATGGTGGCGTGCCATGGAGGCAGAGGGGCAACGAAAACAAACGACGTCATCACTTGACAGATAGCACGGGGATACGCAGGCTTTGCTACAAGTAGAGAAACAAAATATAACCCCCCCCCCCCCACATCTCTGGTGTGTACGTGTGTGTGTGTACTGGTGTGCTGGAGGAGCCCGGGTGAACAAACAACATAAAGGGCTCCCGTAGACCTGCATAGGCCAGCCCCCTTTTGAACCACACCACCGTGTCCCTCAGCTGGTTTGCTGCTCGCCACCTCCTTGGGCCTTAAAGAGGGGGGATGCATGCTTATCCTGTCGGCATTTCCCCTCTGTACCTCCCTTTCTCTTTCTTCCCCTTTCGCCTTGCCCCCTCTCCCTGTCTCCCCTCCCCTGCCTCCCCTCGCACATTGGAGTCTTTTCACTGAAAAGGTCTGGAACAGATTAAGGGTTGGAGCGCAGAATAAAGAGGCCTGGCAGAGATTCAAGTCTGTCTAGGGCCGCAGCAGAATAGGGCTGCGCCTGCACTGGGCCTCACGCAGGGGGAGAGCTCTCCGGCAGCAGCCCTCCGCAGTTAAAGGAGCTCCGCCGCTTTTTCTCCTGCGAGCTCAAATTAGCCTCCATTATCAAAGCAGCCGGCTTATGATTTGAGACCTGCGCGGCGGTTGTGTCAAGGTTTTCCAGGACCTGGAGGTCAATCCCAGGCAGTCGCCGGGAAGACTACGGCGACCGAAACAACATCTTCCTACATACAGAGCTGAAGGTGAAAGAACAGGTCACTTCAAATGCACAGCCTTGAGAGACATGCCTGAATGCATCACGTATCTCCAGACAACTATCAGGAGTCTAAATACGCCACACAATTGTTGTCAAGTCAAAACCTATTAACATTAAAGCAACCCCCCCACAACATGAGATAAAAAATAAAGGAAACCTTGATGGCACATAATGAGTTAACGCAGCCTCTCCCCCTCCCCCACTCTCCCTCCCTCCCTCACTTTCAGGGGCCCACCAGGCTTGTGTGTTCAAGTCTTATAAATCTTCAAAGAGTTTAGCCCATCAGAGCCGCTCTGCTTTGCACTTTCCTGCACAGCCTCAGAGGGGAGCACGCATCATACAGAAATAACACCAAGTAAATAATAACACACTCAATACATAAATAAAGAGATAAAAACACCACTCCAGCTTGGCAACAATAACACTACAATTAACAGAGATAAAAAAAAAAAAAAAATGCTGAGACGTGTGGCGAGAACCACCCTGGAGAATTGCGCTGTAATGAGGGATGGCACCTCAAGCAGAAATGAGTCAGAGTGACATAAGAAGAAACCTTAATTTCTATAAGCCTTCCTGGCACACAGAGGGATTAGCTCATACCCATGGCTGGAGAGCCCTTCCTGCATTTTCCCCAGGCCTGTCACTAGCTTGCCGACCTCAGAGCAAGCACCCCGTGAGCAAAAAGGTGAAACACTAGCGCGGCCTGAGGATTTAATGGCCAACTCAGCTGTTGCTAAAACACTAAAATAGCTAACAAAAGGTTGGGCGCAGTGTGTGCGCGCATCAGCGCGTGTGCATGTGAGAATGTCTTCTCAGGGACCTTCTGTGTGAGATGAGGGTTTGCGGTGGTTTGCTCCATTTAGTCACGTCAAAATAACGCAGTGGGGACGAGCTGTACTATGAATCATTCAGGATTTATTTTCTACTATTGATTGGATTAATACAACTATGTTTTGTGGTCTACCCTTTGTATCCAAATAAACAGCAAATTGCAAGTAGGACCAAATGTTTCTATAAAACCTTTTGTCTTTATTTAAATGACACTTCACCAACGATTAATTACTCTACACTACAAAAAACCCTTAAATATTGGGGAGTCACTTAACCAATTTGAGAATCTATTAGAAGCCTACTCTGCTAACAGTTGCAGGAGGAGCTTACCATAGCGTGGGTCAAGTCGCGGGTCCAGCCAGGAGGTTGTCTTGTTCTTGTGGTTGATGTAGTAGATTTCCCCCTCTGATGTAATGGCTTGTTCCCAGCCATCAGGGAGAGGACCTGTGGGAGGACAGTCAGATTAGGTCAGAACGGTTATTCAACTGGTGCTCGGAAGAGAAGTTGTTTGAAAACAGGGGAAATTCATGGAGATAAGCTAAACAGATGAGCAGTACTATAAAACATCACTGAGCAATAAACTAACTTGGGCCATGGCATAGTCATAAACAATCCTTTAAGTGAAATGAGCAGTGTATATGTCAATGTAATCGCGTAGATAGCGTACAACTGTGATACATAATAAACATTAGCTGGGCTAAATAATTTTTCAGGCTTTAGATTGCGGGTGTTATTTTGTGTGCCATTTTTCACAAAAACAAGTGAACAACCAAAAACTGACTGATAGCATAGCTGTTACATCACCCATGTTGATTCTGAAAATATAAACAGAGCTGAGCGTTCCCAAACACTTTGGACAAACACCTTCCATTCAACCCAGGACTAACAGGTTACCATTCACCACAGATGGTTAGTTACAGATTAGAACTTGCTCCCTGCCGTTTCAACTTCTCTGCATTACACAATTCAATAAATATTTATAGTACTGAATCAGGGTCAGAACTTACTGCTGCCTGCAGAGCATTTCGGGGTTCAAATAGGAATATAGGAAGCTGTTTCCTTTGTGAATTCATGGAATTAAACCTTTTTGTTTTTACTCCTTGAGCTTCAACAGGACATGTGTTTAACGTGGGCCTTGTACACACCGCTGGCTGGGCTCATGAGGTTCTGCTGCTGGACTGGCGTAGGGCTGGGAGGGGCTGCCTGGTTCATCTGGAGCAGAGCCTTGCGAGGGTCCAGCCAAGTAGTGGATTGGTCATGGTGGCTGGAGAAAGAAGATTGCTCAAGAAGTCAGATTCGTCTACTCCCATATTTCTTCTGAAATATACAGTATCAAGTGGAAATGTTTGCAGCTAAGCTGAGCAGCTTGATTAACCCGTGTGATGTCCTCAGGGTCAGAATGACCCAAATCACTAGCTCTTTGTGGCAGATAGAAGGCGCTAAACCTAATTCTACAGCTTACACAGACATACAGTATGATGTACACTGCTGGCACAACAAGGTGTGCGTTTGAAATCCATGAACAACAGGAGGGTTAAATAGGCACATAAAACACAAATACATAAAAAAAAAAAATTACTACACTCAGCAATGCCAATTTACACACAAAATCATACACAATCAGTTGGCGCCGCCAGGTGGCCAAACACGATATTTTCATCACGAGGGTTACAATAAAGGAAGCACATTACATTACACAGTAGACCACTGCTTTCTGTAAATGTGTCATTACATCATGTTATATTTAAAACAACAATGCTGACCACAATATGCTAGACAGCTGACATACTGAAGAAAGAAACCTGCTGCTTATATTTTACATATGCATTTGCAAAATTAACATTTGTAAAATGTTTACAAAACAAACTCCATTACAACCCTCGAATATTGTTTCTTCCATTTATTATGTCATGTCTGCCTGGGAGCAAAGACACTGCTCTGACTTGCATTCTGTGAAGGCATTGATAATTAGTGCTTTGTTGGTGCTTGTTGCTTGATTAAGATGGAAAGCTGATACAGGAAACCCTCCTCTCCCGAGCAGGGCCCTCTCTATTGAGGGAGGGTCAGTCCCAGGGCTCAACGCAGGGGGTCCTTTTTCCTGGAAGCTCCTCGGACACTGTGGAGTGTCAGGGGCTTTAACAATCTGGCGCCACATTTACAAAGCTTTCACCTGCTTGACAAAGGCACAGACTGAGCTACGACCTAAAACCCCACTATTCACTTGTTCTTTTTTAAACCGTCCCTATTTGAGAGAGGCCCTCCCCTTCCCTCCCACCCCTTCATGCAAATGGGTGTCATACTCAAGCAGATTGATTATGCAACATTGCAACTCTTAACACATACGCCACAGCAGGGATTCGATTATTGCACTGCACACGAGAAAGCCAACGGGGGACGGCAGGCTTTGTTTATACAGTACAGCTCAACGCCCGGCGACACTGTGTCCATATCACGGGCTGCTTCGCTCTGCTGCAGGGCTTCACAGTCCTGTGTGAATATGATCTGGAAAGTGCCAGTAGCCCAGATTCAGGAACAGCTGGAGTCAAGTGTGAGATTCAGTCTCAGTCTCTCTCTCTCTCTCTCTCTCTCTCTCTGTCCCGCTCTCTCTGGGCCTCTGTGGTAATCCCAGTCTGTCTGTCTACACTCTGTCCCAGCCCAGAGTGAGAGGCCCTGACTCAGCACCCCCCCCCCCCACACACACACACAGCAACCCATTTTGAAGCCCCCTCTTGTTTATGCTTTACTGATCAAAGGAGCTGCCAAATCCCCCATGACCCCCTCCTCCCCCAAGCCTACACACACAACTCAAGCAAAACAGCTCTAACTTCTCAGAATGGAGGGGCCCCATCAGAATGAGAGACAACTCAAAAAAAGAAAAAAAAAAAAAAAAGAAAAAAAAGAGAGGGAACCACGGAAGCAATCCCTCAGTGTTCTATTGGCTGAGTGAGTTGCTGTGGTCCCATTACACTCTGAGCAACCAACCCCCTTCAATCGCCTGCTTTGCACTCTGGAAACTATGACATTTATAATGGGAGGGAGGGGATGGGGGGGGGATAGGGGCGGAAACAGTGTTCTGGGATAAGTCTTGGGAGGGCTTATCGTAAATAAGAGGCCTACACAGCCTGGTATACCAGTGTATTGGAGATAGAAACATCTAGAGTAGTGGCTTAACAGACCCTCGTGCAAAACACATGTAAATAAATAAACATGTACATCGTCTCATGGACCCTACAAACATAATACCCCTCTGTACAGTAAGTAGCTTTGAAGAATAAGCCTGGTCAGAAAACATAATTTAACAATTTTGAAGAAGCTTCATAAAAAAAAAAAAAAGAATTTAATTTTCAAAAAAACATATCACTCCCACACACACACTCCCACACACACACACACACACGCACACACACATGATAATCAAAGAAGCCGAGATAAGACGCACCCCTTCCACAGTTGGTGTCTCACTGTATTCAAAGCGTTTACAGAGTGTCTGTGGGAATTGGGAGAACTGGTAAATGAATTACCAGGGCCCACCGATTCATCACCAGCTATCCAAACTAAAAGATGATCCATTCACCCGACTCAAGTCAGCGCCTCGTGGACCCAGTAGGGACGCCTATGGCAGTAATTGCTAGGCTTTTGGAAGCCAGCAGTTGATAGGTAAGAAATTACCTATCACCGGGGAGCAGAACGGTCACCCTGGGTGTTGTTTTTACATGTCCCACACATAAAAGAAAGCACAGCAGGGTCGCCGCATCCACTGACCCTCCCCCTACCCATATAGCCCCAAGGCAGTGTAGCGAGCATGCGGTGTGAACTGATCATTATTGTTGGTGACTCAATACTCTTGGGAAAACACCAGGTCCAAACATACAACACCAAATGTATAGATTGCTGGGACCCTTCATGTTAGTGGAGCCAGGCAAAGGTTTTCCTGGAGCCAAAGATACCAAGCTGTGACCGAGCCGGATTCACTGGCCGGACCAGAGGGCTTGGCTAGCCCATTTCCACTCAAGCTGTCATCATTGTGGCCTGTGGGTTAGGAGAAAACTTCCACCCAAGCACTAGACATCTCTTTGACTGATGGCCCAATTACCAAGGTGGCGTTTATTGTGGCAGTGTTATTTATAACGTCACATGCTACAGGGATGTTTTCTTCGCATAGAGGTGAAACCTGGCTTCACTTAAATGATTTGGCACACTTTATCAAGCACAAGGGAGATGGTAAATAAACCAAATGCTGGTAGAACTGAGCGTGAATAGAGATATGTGTTGCAAGAAAGTCTAGTTGCAATAGCTAAAACCTATGTATGTCATGAACTGTAGTAGAATAGTATTTACATTTGAATATAAAGTTAATTTCCAGTGGATATTGTGCTTGCTGATCTCAGAGAACGGGTCTCCTTATTTATACCAATGTGACACTACATTACACATTTGGCAAAAAAATAAATAAATAAAAAAAAAAAGATAAAAAAAGAACAGCCAACGGAATCAGGATTATGTGAATGAATAAGCAGACGTGAGCACACTCTGGCCAGCTACCTGCCAAACAAACAAACAAACAAGGCTACAATGCAGGCTTCCTGTTTAGTTAGCCTGCCTTCATAGGCAGACGTCAAAAGCCTCCGTTTGCTGCTACAAACTGGAGCAGAGAGCAGCCACGATGAACCCAGGGCCACAGCTGAGTTGGCAAATGTTAAAAATGGGATCCCCAGGCCACAAGGGCTCCACCCAGGGAGTGTCTGGTGAGGAGGCGGTTGAGTGAAACTCAGAGGGAGGTCAGATCTAATCAGGGCTCTGAGATGAGGATGACCACCTCCACTCTGGTTGACCGGGGGATACCTAGATGCCTGGCTGCCCCTCTATCAGCAGGACATCATCAAGAGAGATTATTGGGCCAACCTCTGTGACCCTACTGCGGATTTAGGTTTCCCTTTGAAGGAGGGCTCATATCACCAGACTTTCTAACCAAGCCAGCAATTCACAAAGTACCGATTAGAGAGTCTCTGGTGGTATACTGCCAGCTAGAATTATTGCTGTGTATTTATATTACATTTGAATGCACAATACTGTATTATTTTATTTAGGACAAATATTAAATCGGCATCCTATTTACCAAGACCTGCAGTGAAGACCATGCCTGCAGAATTAAGTGGGATGATTCCAATTCTTCATGTGCAAAATTATGTCAGTGTCAGATACATGTACTGTACATGCTGAATAGTAAATGTCAATTATCAAATATAAACATTACTGCATTATAATCAGAAAATCCACATTCTAAAAACAGAAGAAATAAAAAAGAGTTATATATATAGTTCTGGAAATTCTAAACAGAACTTATCTGCTGCTGAATGACAGACAGACACTACCTCTCTACAGATATAGCCTCAATGACAGTGGAGGCATTGATGTCTGGAGCAGAGGTGTTACATCAAGACCTTGGTAAACACTAGCCTGACTTTCTCATGGTCCCATTTGTGTACCAAGCTGACAGGCCCCAGTTGAACAGGAAGGGGTTTGTCTGTGTGTGGTCAACAAACCAAAAGTTTGACAAACACAAATTTACTCCAAATGAGTTCTTCATGCAGGCTTACAGCCCCAAGTCAACCCAGTGCCATTTGTGACTACCCTTAGCTCAGAATAGCTTAAGATACAAATCCAATTAGAATATTTACCAATTCCAGAATTATGCAGAGTAAGAAGCTTAATTGATATGGCGATATGAGAACTTGCATGGAAACAGAATACCTTAAGCTACATTGAATGTGTTTTCAGCAAAACAACTGTTCTCTAGCTTGGACAATTGTGATATATTGCAGTACTGCTGTTGCTCAAAATGGCTAGGCTATTCCATGGATATTTCCCACAAATGTGCTGCAAATGGAGAACACAAGGCCAGGTGGCTAACTACTTAAATTTCATTTGCTTTGATGGATTTTATTGCTTAAAAACAGTGAGAATTTCCATTACGTGAATCTGCATCAATTTATGAATCAATGTGGATTAACACCACTAGTGTACCACTGTTTTTTGGTTATTTGTTAAAATTGTAACACTGTGTGCTGAAAAGCTCAATATATCCTCTTGATTCAAATAAGCCCCCTACAGATAACTAACTATGTAAAATAAAAGCTTATGCTCCAGTAAACCATATAACTAGTTTAGAGTCAGTGTGCAGTTTCATGTGGCTTCCTGAACATCTGCTGCATGAGGATAAAGTTAGAGACCTGCTATCAGAACAGGAAAGATTAGTTCGCTCTTGAAACATTAATATCACTGCAGGGTTTAATCAAAATAAATAAATAAAAAGACAGCATCAAATGAAAATGAAATGTTGTTGACAACGTCAGAAAATACATGGTCATACTAAGAAAAGCCATCCGTGTAAACCTAAATAAATATAATAATAGCTTAATCAAGCATAACATGGCTCATCACAAATTATTCATAATTAAATAAATAAATACATAAATATAAATCCAGAGCACAAACGTTTCTGTGATCAAATAACTATATTGGGTCCTTAGGTAAGATAATAGCCCCCCCACCCTAAAGCTTTTCTCTGCTCCGGGCTTTTCTTCCCAGGGAGAAAAAACTCATTCAAAGCTGCATTTAATAAGCCCCCGGAAACACTGATTACCCCTCCTGGTTTACTGGTGTGTCTAAATTAGAAACCTTCATTAGTTTATGACCCAGCCCCGGAGACCAGCCCTGCCCCCCGTCTCTGCACTAAGCAAGGTGACCCAGGCTCCTTGCTCCGGCTGTTATAAATCAAAAGCCAGAGTGAACTGCTGGAAGAAAGGAGGAAAGGTCAACACACTTTGTTGACATTCTCCCAATCTTCTCCCTGCTTAAGGTTTTTGTTTTTCTATGAAACTGGGTGAAGCAAACAGACTGCTCAAGGCAGGAGATTGCTCATATCCCACCCCTTACCCCTATTCCAAGATAGAAAATAAACATTTTAAGAAAGCCATCCTCACTGATAAAGCAACATGAAACTGAATCATGTATTGAGTAGAATTTGCTCTATATAAAAAAAAAAAGTAAATTTTTTTTTTTTAAAGTTGAACCATTATGGATTCTCCACTGGACTCTCTCCTCCATTTTTAAACGTCATCTCAGCCGACCGTCTATTTTTGGATGGCTCACATGAGTCTCAACAGGCCTTTGGTCTGAATAAAGATCACTGTTTCTCTGCTGGGACAAAGGGAGGGTTGGAACCCCCCCTCCCCCAGCAGTCCCTCTCCTAGCCATCTCCACATGGCTGCCATTTAACTCTATTGACACAAAAGCAGCCCCTCATAGCGCTGTGGCCCCATTCATACCAAAACGGAACTGGGTTTTAAAGGGAATGGGACATCAGTGAGCACAGCACCACTGTCGCGTCAAGCCATTCATCTCCCTTGCCTCAAATCACTGAATCACTGCTGCTGACTAACATTTAACAGACAACAGAGAAAGGGGAGGCTAATGTGATTTTGTTCTCAAATGTCCACTATGACCGGGAGAGGTTAGCAAATACATGAAAAGGACAACAGCGGTCACCTGAGCGAAATGAGAACTTTTGTCTCGGCTCCATTAGCTAGCGACTGACCGAGTGACCCTAGTCGCTATGCTCGTGCTCCACTTCCCATCACTGTGCAACTATTCTGTGTGAGACAACCCCCGTGTATAAACATGGGGAGCATCCTCTCCAACAGCTGTGCAGAGGCTTTCTTTAATTTCATAGTGGATGTCTGGGATGTACACAGAATGCAGGTGGTTTCCCGACAAAGACAGAGAGGACACTATAGAGCCCATGGAAGCACTGTATAGTTACAGTGTTGTTTTGTTTTGATCATGCACACAGCAGATATAGCACATTAACTACAAGTTAACACACGATATTACAATTCTTTAAGATGCAAGATATTCTGTCTATATGGTTTATAAAGGTTCGTCATTGTTTGGAAGTGCATGAGATCAGTGCGCTTATAAACAATTGTGATCCTGTGTACATGTCTGTGAGGAACAGCTCTCTGTCCAAACGCAAACCCATTGTACAATTTAAGAAGAACCTCCCTTAAATGGGCCAGATGTGATCCAGATGCGAAAACCTAACATCTGTTTCTCTGGAACCTCTCTTTACTCCGGTAAATTTGAGAGTCATTATGTTTGTTCAAACCCTATTGGTCAGACAGCCATATATTTCTGAAAATCGACAGTTTGTATTTGACAACAATAGGAACAGGTTATCTACAGTATGTAAAGCTTATTCTCAGCCACTCAATAACTCAGAAAAATGTCAGCCATGGAACATTTATGGGAGGCATTTCTTTGGCATAAGCAGTAGAAGGACATCTTTGTACAACGGCAGATGAAAAGAATCAAACAAGAGGTATCACATCTGAGTATTAAAAATAAAACCCTTCCAAAACTAAGACGCAACAGAACAAAGATGAGTGCCGAACGACCTCTGGAACAGCAACCACCTCATAAGTATACTTTGGATCACTGATGCGGAAGAGATCCACTCCAATGGAGATGGGTTTTACAGACCTGTCCTCCACTGTCTGGGACGGCCACAGAGCTCCATTGTTTCCATTGAAACCCAAGCCCAAGAAACGGAACACCAAATACAGCGACGTTCCCTCAAGAGTGGACCTCTTGTTTGCGGAGGCCACTAAATTTAATAACCTGCAATTTAACTATTGCGCTGGCCTCTTTTCAAGCACATTGACAGCCATTGTGTACTGTAGCACATTGGTGACCCATCTTCAGCATTATCAGAAACGGATCGCCAAGCACATCCTGCTAAACCTCTTCCGCTCCATGCAATGCACAGACTGTACCCCCACCCCCCCCACCCACCCCCGGCCTGGGAAACTTACTTGAGGAAGTACCTCTGACCAGAGGCGGTCTTGGCCATCTCCCACCCCAGGGGCAGGGGCACGTCATCGGGGATCTCGTAGGAGGACTGGCGGAGGTGCTGAGGGGAGGCACCCGCGGGCGGCAAGCCGCTCATGGAGCCCGGGGAAACGGTGCCCAGCTGCAGCGAGGCTGGAGACGAGTGGGCGCGCACGTGGTGCGGCGTCAGTGCCCCGGCGCCGCCGGCATCTGTGCTGGCCTGTAGGTGGCGCACAGGAGGCACAGCACATCGTGACAAGGCACTCAGAGCACTGCAGTCCCATTTACATACACAGCATAGGAGGAACAGGGTTTAGGGGGCACGTTCTAACGTTTCTTTTAATGAGAGCTTTATGTGAATTTGTTAGAATTCCAATAGGTTCAGTGACTGACAGGATGGCAATATGTTCGTAACCAAGATGAAGTGAATGTAGGACACCTTTGAATTCAGTTAAGTGCCTACTGCATACTGTGAACACGGCCTGAGATTGGGTCTAGGTGTCTTGGGCCCTACAGCTTTTGGAGGTGGGCAGAGCGCACACTCTGACACGTCTGTACTGCCTCCAAACAGCGCATGCGCCGGGTTGTGGTAAAACTTGGATCAGTCTAGATTTGGGGGTAGGGGGTGGGGGATAGTAAACAGGACGAAATCAGGCATCATATGATTTCGCTAAATTAACTACACTCAATATAAAGTGACGAACATTTCAGCACACATATTACCATACAAGCAACAACAAACAAAGTGTACGTTCTTGTTAGATGAAAACTTTATATGAAAAACGTTTTTAAAATCAGTTAGCACTGAAACATACACTCCAGTTTTAATTAGTTCTAGGTCCAAACAAGTCAGTACATTTTGTATATGTTATATTTTAACGCAAGCCTCTGCAGTGATTTTTGTATGATTATTTTAAAGTTGTCATCATATGCACCGAGGTAGGCCTATGCACAAATGGGGGTAACAGAGCTGAAACAGGGTGGTCTTACTTGTCGAGAATGAGATTTTGGTTCAGGCGGCTTGAAGAAGGACTCTGGCAGTTTCCTCATCCTCATGGGTACGGAGGGGGGCATGATAGGATTTTTCGGGTTCATCACGGCGTTAAAAAGGGCCTCCAAATCGGTCTCGGAGTCACTGCGAACATGGACGATTTGGTGTCCGGCAGGAGGGTTATGCTGGTTCGGATCCATTATAGGGAGAGTGTGGACTTTACTTGTCCGAAAACGGGATGTTTAAAAAGAGTTAAACGATCCAAAGTTTTACGCAGTAAGAAAACTGGGAGATCTCGACGGCAATCAGCAAACGTTAATCCAAGTCATTATAAATGTTAACAGCGGACTGCTTTTAAAAATGTGTTAGCTATCGAAATCTGTAGAAAAGATAAACCTTGTCCGACTGTTTCTTGAGGGCATACTTAAAAATGCAACAAAGCGCATATCTGCTCTACACTATGACCCATGTAGTCTAGCTCAACTTTCTAAAAACAGACATAAAAAATGCCTTGGAAAATCCCAGCTAGTGCCTGATTTAAGACGTTAACTATACTCAAAAGAAAGATTCATAATAGCTAATGCAAATCACTGTCCTTCAATTTTCGAAAAAGTTCTGCTTGACTCGGCTCTAAAACTTTGGGCAGGACGTCAAAGTTTATGACTCGTCGAAGTGCTATACCATGGGCGGAGTTTGACTTAATTGGGACAAGAGACTTTAAAGGTACAGTCACCCTGCCTACTGCAATAGTTACATGAAGTGATTTCTGGAACAGCTCAGTAGTCTATGTATTATGCTTTGGCCCACATTTGTTTTCATCTTAAAAATAGGCTAACTGAATTTAAAATTCTGGGCCTATAGGCATTTACGTTTTAATTTGAGCAGGCTTTTGGCAAAGACATATGATAATCGATATAATGTAAATGTCTATCAGAGTAAGGAACAAATTATGCAAATGTAAACATGATAAAACAATTGTGATTGAATACGTGATTGATTGATTGATAGTTTTTTTTACAGTTTTATCGATTGAGCAATATGTTATCAATATGTTATTACTAAATTACAATTTCTTGTTGTTTTGTCTTATTGCCTGAAATTAAGACCATTTTGAGCATCACTCAACTAACTTGCATTATAATTTGGCAAAAAACACCATTAATTAATTATTTGGCTATTATGCATAATAGAAGCTTGTTCATTTTACAGTCCCACTGAAAAGTAGATCCATGCAGTTCCCACAATTGTTATGCAAATGAGGCCCCTCGTTCCAATGAGAAATCATTTTGTCAAGATCCACTTTTCTTTGGTTATCAGAAGCTCTGTTGCAACACTTTTCCCATACATTGCGCGAATGAATGATTATGAAATCCAATTAAATCCCCCGTAGGCACAGTGAGACCATGACAGACAGATTAAAGACTTGTCTTCCATTGTGTTCTGTGTTTTTATTCATAAAATGCTATTACTAGTAATATTAATTAATTTCGATTAGCCTGTTTTCTCACTCAGATAAATTAAAACAGTGGGTCAGTTGGGTAATAATTTTCTTCATGCACATAGGCAACAGTAGGCTATGCATTGAAGAAATTAGCCTACCCTTGTTGTTTAACGGTAGACATTATTAAAACGTTGCACTCAAAAGCATACGGACTAAAACGAACTCCGGACAGATCAGCGTCTCACAACAACTCTGCTACAATGTCGCTTGGGTGGACCACCCACATAGCGTGGTGGTTGTATCGATAACTTTTTATTTTTGACTCAGTGTAAGTGAGAAGTAGATGTTCTTATTTCAATCATCCCTCATTCAATCGTCTTAATTGTAAGGTTATGTAAGTGTACTGCCAGAATTCGTGACTGTCGTCGGGTAAATTCGCGACTAAAAGTAATGTTGCAAAACAAATTTATCAGGCTAAATGGGAGCATTAGTGCCCCCTATAGTTTTTATAGCGAAAAAACATGGACAATATGATGCATGATGAACGCAAGAACTGAATGTCAGGCAATCTCCCTCTCTCTTGTTCTCCCTCTCACCATCAATCCGCTACCTGCTATAGCGCCTAATATGGGCACTATAGCAGGCTATACCTACCTATATTTTTGTTTTATTATTTTGACTTTCTTTCTCAGATTGAAAAAGGACAATAATCTCTATAGGCCAATGTACTGTCCATAATTATTAGATTCAGTATTTTGTGAGACTATAATGTATCGTTATATATTTTGTTTAGTTGTTATTATTATTATTATTATTATTATTATTATTATTATTATTATTATTATTATTATGTTTACTGTTCCTTTCTCACTACAATGGAATGGACTGTGACATGCTAAAACACATGTGAGGCTCAGCAAAGAAGCCACAAGCTTAAACCTGCATGTTTGTAAATGTCTATTTTACTGTACTGTTCCTTTTAATTATCTTGCTCTTTCTTGTTTGGTTCCAGGGAGTATGGGTTTGTAAAACCCATACTCCCTGTTTGTAAAAACCATCCTCCAACCAACCACTGGGTGCTCACTCCAGTTTATTGCATGCATCCTCAGGTGTGCGCACCAAAATATAGTAGAATTTGTCTTTAATTTTGATGCTTAACCAGTGTTTTTTATTTTTTTTGCTTGCATGCCAGAGCACATGGGGTGGAACCAGAATTGTTCCAAAAGTCGTCAGCTTAAGGAGATCATGTCTGGATATGGAGGCAGGTTTGACAAAGCCACACCTGGAGCACATCGTTCCTACTGGACACATTACTTCACTTTGTTAAAGGCCTATGCCTGGTGGCTTAGAGCTGACTTTTATGTCCCTTCTCAAATAACCGTAGTGGACATCTTTTGTCACTTTAAGACGGCTGTGTAGCACTTCACTTGTCAAAGTGGTGCTGCAGGCATCTGAGCACGTTTAGTCTGTCCACCATTGTGATGAAAACTATGACTCATCACTCTACAGTAACCCAGGCTACAGAAAAGATGCTTCCTAACTTCTTGCAGAAACACTTATTAGATTAGATTATACACATGCAAAGACTGTAAAGCTTCCAGTTGTACAAGGTTTTAGTCACATTTGAAAGAACTCCTAAACTTAGCAGGGCTTCCTCCACCTCATGGAACAAGTCCCAGCACGCTGACTCAGGGCAAAACCAGACATGCACATGAGGGAGGGACAACTGAACACATCACTAATCTCTCCTCCTTTCTTTCACTACCAAGCCCTTTGGGGGAAAGGATCAAGACACTTCCAATAAAATATGTATTTTTTCAAGATGGGAAAAACACACACACACAAAAATAAAATATTCATTAAAAATGATGTCCAAAAGCTTCTTCTTCCACAAATTCTTCATAACTTTTCATGTTGGTTACTTTGATATAACAATGTAATTCATATACTTAGACTACTGTAATAAACTCATATAGTCAAAAAAAAAAAAAAAAACTCAAAACAGCCATTTGAGTTAATGCAGTATCAACAGAGTGGCAATATGATCTTGTTGAGCAAGTAGGTTGGGTTTGGTTCATAATGTTGCTTTCTGAAGCTATCACAAGGCACCATCTATCTTTGACACTATTTGTATGGTTTGTCTTTACAGACCATAAACAGTTTCCTTGTTTGATTCATGACTCACCAACCCAGGTCTGAGAAAAATACAGCACTTATTATTACATAGACACAATCTAATTAGTTTATACTTATTAATTCAGTCCTGGTTTCAACAGGGCTTAATTTTGCAGTCTTATATATACAAATCAAATACATAAATATTTGAATCGAAATTGAAAATCGCCTTGACTATAAAGCAGGTTATAGGAAAATACAGTTTATATTATTTATTTATTTAGGGGTGAGGTGACAATATAAAAATTGGAAGTCTTTGGATCTGTGCACAACAGTTTTCAATTACTGTTAACAATCACAATGCAGATGACAGACAGAAAACACTGCAGTGAAAACCAATTCAAGTAGGTAAAATGTTTCCTGTCACAGCTGTTTATAGGCGTTCTGCTACAGTAAAGCATTTATGTTCTTCGGTAAAGACATTTGAGATATTGTAATGTAGTAATGATAAACTATAATGACTCAAAACTCAAAAATGAACAAAGTCAGTATAACCTCCAGGCACTTACATTGAAATCACATCAATAAGCAAATGTTTGCCATGCAAGAGCACCAATGTGAATCAATGTGAATTTGTTAAAATGGTGACAGTGTGCTCACCCAATAGTTTGCCATCACACCAAAGCCATAAATAACTCACGTTATACTGTTATTTGAATTCAGTTATACATGTTCTGGAAGTTGGTGGGGTTGCATCATAAAGTGCTGGGTCAGAGTAAGTACCAGGATTGCTATGGACCTTGGGACCATTAGGTCAGAACCTCCTCTGGTTTCGAGAGCTGCTGTCAGCAGACAAGACACGGTGCTTCTGACTGTCCATAGCGCTTCCTTCCCTGGTCTGAACAAAATGAGGAGTGGGTAAGGCACAGAAATGACCTGGAATGACAAGGCAAGCCACCGTTTTCTCTTCAGAAAGCACCACTTACACTTCCTTCAGACAGCACTTGCGTGAGGCCTCCTGCAGCAGGTTTACCCCCAACATTTTTCTGTACACCTGCAAACAACAAGCTCCGGTGAAATAGTCTGCATGGGCTCACGTGAAACCATAGTAAAGTTCTGCTTGGCCCTAGAACTGCACACCTATGCCCCAGCCCCAGCTCACTGTTTAAAAGAAAGGGGGGTGGGGTTACTGTATGCACCCCCTGAGCTTCAAACCAAAACAGTCATATTTCTGTAACTCTGCTCTTTAATGCACATTGCACCAACGTTGGCCACTTGGCCCACTGCCACAAAGAAAAGATCTCACAGTGCAGCTGGTGGTTCAGTCTGTCCAGGGAGAGCAGTAATCTCTGCTCCTCCAATGAGATGGCGGTGAGGCCCGGCTGCTGGCTGCAGTGATGTGCCCCTCCAGGCCTCTGTGTTTGGACCGTCTCCGTAGCAACCATAATATCCCTTTCTCCTAGCATGTCTTCGCCATGTATCTCTGCCAGCTGAAAGTGGGCCGTGCTCTCCAAGCCTGTGAGCGGACAGAACCATATCCAGACCAGGGCACATCAAAGGGATTACTTGCCTGAAATAATGGGCTGTGTTGATCCGCCTGCCCATACACTGTTGGATGGGCAGCTGTACAGCACTGTGGAGCTGTACAAAAACAAGCTGCTTTTTTCTAGTTTTATGCTTTTCCTTTATAAAGTCAAAATGGTATAAAATAATTATGGTTAGGCCATGACTACAGAATTATCACATGACGATGTCTACAGTGAGGTGCGTGTGTGTGTGTGTGTGTGTGTGTGGGGGGGGGGGGGGTTGTTCTTTTTGCTATAGCCTACTTTTTAAACTTTATTAAATGGCTATTAATGAATAATAAAACAATACATTAGCAAGTGTTCCCTCTAGTCCTTCCAATTTTATCAATGAATTGATTATATTTTTGTAAACAGGACATATTTCTCAGGTAAATGTACCGGGCCTGACATGAGGGGTGGGGGCTGCATCACAGGCCCATGGACAATGGCATTGTACATTGGCCCAACCTTAAAGAGAATGTACAAGCTACTCTTCATGCAGATGGTCAATTTCACATCAGAAATGAACATTTTTACAATGCTCCATTGTGCTTGTGTGTCTTTCCAACATTTTAACACACACACACATCCACATCCACACACACACACACACACACTACCTTTATCAGGAAGAGCCGGGTCATAATTAGTGGGAAGTCTGGGCACAGTGGCCTGTTTCATGGGCTGCAAAATACAGTATGTATATTGATACAAAATACTGCAAAATGTCAAATGTTCGACATCACACCGACACGTGCAATACAGTAGAAGAAGAAAGAAAAAAGAAAAAAGTAAAAAAAGAAGCTAAACAATAGCATGACTCATAACATCCCTTTATATTTTGTATAATACAGGCAGATCAAGTCAATCCGGAAAGACTTCCAAAAGCTTAAATCTCTGCAACTCTAATTTTACCAACACTGAAAGCAGCCAAGGGTGATTGCGAAACCAATTCAGCAAGTTGCAACACACCCTCTACTGATGTCGGCGAGCTACTCTCACTCCGCCCCGCCACAGGGCAACTGCAAGTACGTACCTGAGAGGGCAGAAGAAACCTTCTGTTCCCTGAGGCAGGAAACTGACTGCTCTGCTCCGCACACATTTTCCTTCTTGCTCCACTGCCATCACAGGCTTGTCTTCTGACAATACTCCTTGCTGAAAAGAGACAGTGACAGTTGTGGTAATAATGGCCATGAGAGGAATATGGGCCCTTTCTTAAAGCTCCCATACAATATACTATACACTACTATAGATGCGTCTGAAATTTGTGTGGACGAAAATATCTGTTCTGCTGTGTAGAGGTCTTAATGATGATCCTCCAAACACTCAGCTCTAAGGTGTGGGAGGGGCTCCCTGTGTTTCACACCATATCAACGTTTTTGCAATGCTGCCTGCAACCACAAGGGACGGGTATCTCTGTCACAATCGTCACTGTGTGTCCCTTTAATGATTATTAGCAGTTTGAACTCACCATTGCAGGGTGAGAGAAAGAAGCCACCCATTCTTGTGACAGATTTGACACCACTGATAAGACTGTCACCGGTGGTGGTAACAAGTGACAGATTGGCACGGGCTTGAGACGAGACAGACAACGGCCCTTTGTGAGCCAGGAAGTTTCTGGGGTCGCCTAAGCCAATTATAAAAAAGAGAAAGTCTAGGAGAATGTTCCAAGCATGCACCTTTCTCCACAACCACGGCTTCAGTCTGCTAGCCTCACACAGGGTTGCCACGATGGCAGGGGGTACGAAGGGCCAAAACACCATAGTCACATATCTGTATTGATGAACACTTAGCACATATCTGATCTTTTTAAGCTTTCAAGGTGTGGTAAAACCTTTTTAAGTTTGGTCATTGGGCATTTATTGTGATGTGGAGTCTTATTAAATGGATAAAGATAACTTAACCCTTGTGATGTCCTTTGGGTCAAAATGACCCAAATCACTATCTCTTTGTGGCAGATAGAAGGCGCTAAACC
>JAODUG010000005.1:497034-518019 GCA_027564795.1 Aphredoderus sayanus | reverse complement strand
TCAAACACACACCTTGTTGTGTCAGCAGTGCACATCATATGTGTGTGTAAGCTGTAGAATTAGGTTTAGCGCCTTCTTTCTGCCACAATGAGCTAGTGATTTGGGTCATTTTGACCCGGAGGACATCATGATGGTTAAAAAAGTAAAGCACCTACAGTTTTTTCTTTTTCATCATGATTAAATGTCTTCTGTCTTTGTTTCCAAACGAGACAAAGTACCCTGCCCCGAGGGAAACCTATAAAGACATCATTACAACGTTTTAATTACTCTTTGTAATTAGATTGCTATATCTGGAAGTAAAATTGATATGCCCATAAACAATCACATACTTGTAGATGTGGGTTAGCCAGCGCTCTACTTTTCCTCCAGCAGGTTCAAAGAGACTCTGGAGGAGTTGATGTGCAATACAAAATGCATGTGCCAACATCTTCATTAAATGGCAGGCGAATGGCCTGAATACGTAAGAAGGTAAGCTGAGAAACAAATGTGAAGTCTCCACATTTCATCTTGTTTTTACATAATAATGTAGTCCAGTGGGGGGTAATTCTATCATGACCAATGACCAATAGTTACTGTATAGACCACATTAAGCAGGCGACATGATTAACATATCATAACAGATTTAGGAGTCATTTTTGGTGGAATTTTAACCTTGGGCCTTGGGTAATGCATAGATTGAGTTGACTTTCTATTATGGTTCAAATAAATTCAGTAGTGTTACATTTCTTATATATTAAACATGCGATAATTGATATGATTTGTGGTGTTGTTCATGTGGCTACAACAATACATTTTTGTACTCTGTCTGCCTTAACATTTTTTAATTCACAAACCCATACTGAAGTGTTTCTCACAATTTCTAGGTGCTACTGTAGGTTATTGTTATATACATATAATAATCTGTGGAATTTGAAAAAATAGGGCTGTTCCCTGCAAAGCAGGTTAATGTAATGGTCAGAATACTGATAATATCCAGTGCCACACTAATCTCAGCTTTCCTTAATGATTTGTATGTTGTCCCCGTTATTACAAGGTATTAACATACAATATATGTGAGATAGAAGGCGTTACCAAATATTGTAATCCTGAAATAACTCAAAGTCAAAGACAAGCAACAACAAGGAGCAAGCTTGAGAATTTAAAGAGATGCATACTGTGTTTTCATTTCATAAATATATATACATTCACAAATGAAACATTTGTATTATGAAATGTGTTATGAAACAGATGTAGATTATTGTAGATTCACTCACAGCATAATGTGAGTGAATTTTTAGTTTTTCTTCTTTCAAACATCACATTTTCTCACATTTGACATATTTGTGTACCCTGCCCAGTACATAAATGTGTGCTGAACCTATGAATCATTACCGCTTTGTCTGTGGTCTAGGAAGGGAATGCAAAGAAACAATTAGATAGGCTTTAATTCTTCTTCTTTTGAACTGACACATTGCTTAAGTGTTCAAACTGAGTGCTAATGCTAGTCTTAATAATCGACTATTCAATGTTCTATTAAATTCCTTTTAACTAAATGCAGTGGTCACAGTTTTGAATGAAGTATATATGGAAAAGAACTGTACAGAAAAGAGTAGTGTATTGTGTCACAACAATGTTGTGTGCAACATTTGACCGTTTAGGAAAATAATGATATGCTGGATGTGCACAATATTTTGTTAAACCAGGCAATGGTCATTTCACAGCATTACTAGAGTTTATTTATTAAGCAAATTAATTCTACATACTTGCTGGCTACCAGTGAATGTTGCATCAGCTAAAGTAAACACACAGAAACACGCAAAAACAGTCACAACAGTACATGCAAGAAAGTCGTTTTTTATGTTTTATGTTTAATGGAGCAAATTTAAAAGCAAACTCCTTTGTTCTTATTTGAATTTGGAACTCTGAATAAAATCACAACATCTTAACAATCCAGCCCCATACATGCAATATGCTCGGAACAATATACAGCAGATGCATAAAGCATCTACTGTATTACTGTACCTACATACTGTGGCTGTATGTGAAACGAATATTTTTGGATTGTCTTATATATACCAGAAAGAAACAATAACAGGTTTATAGACAGACAAGAGACATACATTTTCCACCTTCACATGACATTCTCATCCAAAATAACATATTTCAAACAGTTGAGTAAGACGACGTATTAGCAGAGCCACCTGCTGGACACATGTGGTATTTTGCTGAAACTGCTTAAAGTCTGCTGCTGACATCTAGTGGATTCATTGTTATAACATTTTACTTACACATACACATACACATACATTCTATAGCAAGGCATAGGCCTAAATTATTTATAATTTCATAGGAGTCATGCATTTCTACATGGTGGTCTTACTTTTAAAAATTAACATTATTCTAATGTATAGCCTAGTTTTAACTATTGAATTTAGATCAGCAAAAACATACGGTAATATGTTGAGGGCTTTAATTATAATGCATGACATGTTATCACCACACACATAGTTCCCCTGACAATGAAAGCTGTAACTTGACCTTGCCTCTTTAAAGGGTAGGTGACAATAATGCCTGTCTGCCCTTCTCAAGTGCCTATTTATAAAATCCAGACACTGTGCACAGGTTATTCGGAGGTGTGAGCAAACACAAGCTGACAGTCACAAAGAACAAAGGGTGAGAAATATATATAATATATAATATAAATATATATTCTGTTATTATTTTCTTTCTATTTTTCTCTTAAACATTTTCAGAAATTATTATTTTCCTCTTATTTTCATTCTCTCTGAATATTGTATGTGTATTTACTGTTTGTACACCTAATGCAACTGGTTGTAGTACTGTAGCTAATATTGTATTTTATTTTTCATTGAGTGATTTTGAATTATACTTCAAATTCACAAATATATAATTGTCAAATTAATGTAATTTTATTCTTTAATAACAGCATTGTCAGTATACAGGCTATCTTCTGATGTTCATATCCTCCTGTAAATAAGTTATGATGGTAAGTTATTTCATTTATTCATTTAAAATTAAATTCACATAACTTTTCATCTTTCCTCACAAAGTACAAGTCACATTAATGTAAACTCTTTTCATGCAAGTCGTTTAAGATTCCATCCAGATTGTAAGATTCCATTGATTCATTTCTTACTTGCCTCTGAAGGTGAAGGCCAAGAGGGTCCCAACAGGACACCATACACACTGCAACCAGTGTTACAGTGTCCGTTGTTCAGTCCCCGTGCAGATGTCTGTCTCTTGCTTGGTTATTAAATGCAGCAAAAGATGTGGCGCAAGCCTGCACATGTGCAAGGAAGAGGAGCATGCTCTTCTTTGTCCCAATGAGAATGTGCCCTGCCTCAACTCTGTCTATGGGTGTCCCTTCACCATGGCCCGCCACAGGCTGGCCAAGCACCTGGAGGTCTGTCCGGCCAGTATCGTCAGCTGCTCCCAGGAGTGGAACCGCTGGCCTGTCTCAGACACAGACATGGCCTTCTACAAGAACGTGTCAAAGGAGCTGATTAGAGAACTGGACCTGGATGTAGCTGTGGCTCTCAGGGACCAAGAGCTGCTATTCAGGTCCATCAAAATGAAAAGCATTTTTCCTGAAATGACAGAAGCCACTGAAGAAAATACCCTTCAAGACACGGCTGTTGGGGGCATGGGGGCCACAGCTGGGGTCACTAGCTTCCTTGATTATGATGGAATCCATGAAAATTATAGTGTGGTGATGGAGAAAGAAGAACTTACCTATGAGGAGAGGGACGCTTTGGCAAGGAATAAGAACTTGGATAGTATTCAAAACTACAGTTCCTGGGAGGGGATGTTTCGGAAGGAGATGCAGGGATGCAAGCAAACTGTTAAAAACTTGGATAGTCAAACAGAGTCTGTAAAGAAAGAGAAGAATTCATCAAACGGTCAAAGAGAACCAGTCGATTCGCACCAAAGTCGGAACACCGGAGCAGAAACCGCGACTGCAAGTACAGATGGTACCGCTGGATTTGCACCATGGCAAGATGGGGTCTTGGAGAGGTTAAGCAAAGAAGCAAACATTGGTGAATATAACATGTATTTGGTGCATAATGGGGCAATGCTGATCAATTTTGGTCAACTTGCTGCTTGCACCCCAAGGGAAAAGGATTTTGTTTATGGCAATCTGGAACCCATTGAAGTTCAAACGCTTCGATCTTTTAATGTTCCCACCAGCTACCGGGCAAAACGCTGTCATTTGAGGGACCCTTCACGTAAAGCTAAAAGCACACATCAAAGTGTTGACACCGGCGATTTAGGCATGTCAATAGAGGACCTTCCACAGAGCGATGAGGTTAGTGCAACGTTGCTGTGTTCTCTGGAGAAAGAACTAAAGGGACACGTAATCTCAGAGAGCACAGGAGCAGATGGTTTCTATGTTGATATGGGAACTCAAACCTACGATTTTGCCACTGCTCCTTTCAAGACCGAAGCATCTCTTGCTGACGTCATAGCGGACAGAGCCAAAGGACTATATGTCCATATCCAGGCCGAGGCGGTGACCAGAAGACATAACAAAACAAGCTCTGCATTCAGTCACATCTGTGGCCTCTACTTCCGTCGCGATGAGTACCACTCTCACGTCAGGAACGCGCACTTAGACATACAAGGGTCTCTGGATGGCTGGTTTGTGCAACGGTGCCCTTTAGCCTACCTGGGGTGCACTTTTAGCCAGTCAAGATTCCATCCTGCTAACCAAAAAGCTGCAATAAGATATTGCCAGAACCTTAGCACCTTTGCTCTCCAACCTGCTGTCCCGCCAACACTCATGGAAAGTGGGGAAACTTTCCTTCCACTGCAAATACATGCTGGTAATCTAGATCACCTGAGCAGGATGCCCTTTGAGGTTCTCCAGCACATCGCGGGCTATCTTGACAGTTTTACATTATCCCAGCTGTCCCAGGTGTCGCAGCTGATGAGAGTGGTGTGCGCCACCCTGTTAGAGGAAAGAGGGATGGTATCCCTGAAGTGGGAGAAAAAGATATATTCACACGGGGGAGCCTCCTGGAAATGTCGGAAGAAAGCAAGTAACCTTTATTTCTTTGACTTACACTTTCTACTTTCTCCGTAAAAGGGCACTCCTTGATTTGTGACTGGAATTGTGGGTTGAAACCATTGTTAGAAAAATCATTAGCATTATCAAATATATACTGAAGTAATATATTTATCTGTATCTGTAATTATTTTCCTCATATATAAAATGTATATACAGTATATGAATAAGGTGTATATAAGGTGATATTAATTAATGTTATCTTATATAAAATGGTATATTCCAATCACTGTACACTGACACTGTAGCATAGCTGTGTGCAGTCACTGCATTTCTATCAGTGCCCTGTTGGCATCTGTCATCATCCTGGAAACTGTCCCTGGAAAACATTTTTTCAGTGTATGGCGTTCATGCAGCATGACAGCTGTGGCATTAGAAACAGCTTCCTCACATTCAACTGTTCCCTCGCTCAGTATCATGAAAGGAATCACGGTCACACTGGTATCTGCACACGTGTGTGTGCGGGTGAAGTCACTGTAGCAGACACTATTTATTTTACTTTTTTTTTATACTGCACTCCATGCCATACAACTATGGCTTGGTGTCAGCATTTCCATGTGGCGCTGAAACATTTGATTATTAACCATGTGTGTCAAATGCAGAAAACTTGTTCAGGCTGTAGATGAATAATACTTACAGTAAACGTGCTTAGGAGGACATGTGACAAATAGTATGCCAGTGATATCAGTAGTGTCACATGAAAGGCTGTGCTGCCAGAGAACACGTAGGAACATTGGACATTGAACATTTGATGATATTAATAGTTGTCCCTTCATGCAAAACACTGGGGTATCATTGTTTATGTTGGCTACTTTAACAATGAATTATGTAGGCCTACTACTTGCTGTCTGCTTGACGCACATAATATGTACAGCTCTAGATTCCAGTTGTTCTAAATCTATCCTGATAATCTCATGATCTTTTATCATGTGTGACAGTAATCCACTCTACAATATATGCTCCTTCTGAAACAGGTATGGGAGTTCAGCTGTTTGTTTTCCACTGTGGACCAATGGTGTCTCGACAGCGCTGCTTCCATGTCTGAACACCTCAAGGTCTGTTCCTTCTACCAGAAAGAGGAGCGCAGTGAGCCTGTGGTTTTGCCGAGCTTGGGCAAGGCTATGCAAACAAACATGTGGGAGTGTTAAGTGAAAGTATTAAGCCTTTTAGGACCTGCAGAGACAGTAAGTAGTCAAGTACTTACTGTAGTTGTACTAACAGTACAGTACATGCAAGCATACTGTACACTGCAGTAAAATATACTGTAAATTGTCATCTACATCATGATAGTACATGTTTATAACATGACATAGATGACTACTTACAATACAACAATAATACGTCATGTTATCATAATTCATGGTGTATTATGATAACATGACGTATTATTGCTATTGTGCTGCTGCTGCTGGCATGCTGCTGCTCAGATAATATACTGATATGTGTGAAATTATCTATTTTATTGAGGGTGATGTGTGTACATTTGCACGCAGTGTTTCAGTGTCACCTCAGAAACATCCTATTTGCAAACACAACCATGTTAAATGGCTCTGAATTAATGTTGATGAACAGTGTTATGACAGTGTTATGAATTTGATTTAGAAAAAGTACCGTACCATAATTTCTAATATCAATTCACCATATGTTCTGCAATTTTTACCTTTTCTAATGGATATTTAACATGAGAACCATTGTGTTATACTTGGTTTACTATACTATTTTTTGTTTTGGCATAGCATATTTGATATACTGTATTATATATTAGATGTCCTTATTAAATAAAAATAGAATGCTGTGGATATGGCCTGTTTCGCATTTTCAAATAACAGTGACATCTACTGGCAAACCAGAGTACCATCATATGAACAACAGTAAAATAAAAAAGCATTCACTGTTTGAAAATCAGTAATTTAGTAAGCAAGTAAAGCAAGTCAGACAACTATAACACACTTTAATTTAATTTAACTTTAATTAATCCATGTCATAACAGAAATATGTGTAGATTACATGGGCTTGTTATTCAGATGATCTCCCAGCATGTCAGACACCTCTGGATTGCGTAGCTTGTTAATCATCTCCGTCAGCATTCGGTTGCACAGGGCAGCATATGGGTTGAGGGCCAACGCTTGTTGCCGAGCAAAGTCGCTACCCAGCGCTGCTGCCTTATCGAAGGCATCTCTCGCTTGCTCGTCCTGGCATGCCAGCCTGAGTAAAAGGCCCCTTTGCACCAGTGCCTGGCACGCTGTACGCCCAGTGCCACCACTTAGAGATATGGCACGATCCAGGTCATCTAAGGCAGCTGGCAGAAGAGAGGAGCTCGGTGAGTTGACCTACAACTTGTGTCCTACTAGTCTGTAGGTATACTGCAACCTCACAAAATATTTTAAAAACGTAGCTCATAAGCCACTTTATTATCTTTTTGGTCTTATAAATGATTTACAATAGGCCTGGGTGTGATATTGCCATACTAGATTTTTTCCCATCCAACCCTTTTTACAGGAAAACAAAAATCAATGCCACCAGTGAGCAAGATGTCAATAATGTACGTTACAAATAGACAAAACACTGCAGGGCTCGTCTCAGGTATCAGGCTTATGACATGACGGCACACTGCAGAAACGTGCATACAGATCGTCACTGGAGACCTTGGTGATGTGAAAGCGAGTGTCAAGTGAGGGTTATTAGAGAATGTGTGCCTTGTCGGCTACCAGCTGTGTTTCCTTGGAGGCGCAGGGCCTGAGCGCGGTTGTTATAGGCGGAGGCTCGGCGAGGCAGGATCTCGATTGCTTGGCTGAACTGTCGGAGAGCCGTTTGCAAATCCCCTGCCTCAGCAGCCGAGACACCCCGCGTCTCCAACGCTTTCACTTGCTTCAGCAACTCCGTGTCAAAGCCACTGTCTGGTAGAGGGAGATAAAAAGGCGGAAATAGCACTGAAACTCAATTGACAGGTAGCGTGGCAGGGAAGGCACACACAATGTCACCCAGAACTCAACATGGATTAAAATGTCATGGATTTTTTTCTTCTCTAAACTTGAAATGGAATGTGTTCCACTAAAGTCAATATGCTATGGAATGATAAACTTAAAAGCTTCAACACAATACACACATACAGTAAAGAGACCATAAATAAAAAGCTCATGATCACCATCATCAGTTAATTCCTCCTCTTGGTTGAAGTCATTGAGGTCTCCAAAAGGACTGGTGGGGTTGAAAATAGCCTGCAGAACGGCTCTGTCATGTTCCGAGGCCATCTCAGTAATGTCAACCTAGGAAAGGAAAAAACAGTCATCAAAAGAAAATGATTCGCCTAGAGTTGCACCCCCTCCCCCAGTCTACCCTCTACTGTATTCCAGCCAATCAGAGGAGGGGGAGGAAACAGATGTGGACTTTGAGATGTTTCTAGGCAGGGAGCATCTGTATTTGGTTAACTCAAAAATGCAGGCCAGGGAGGCTGGGGTTTTCTTTTAGAGGATAGGAATTCCTCAATGAGTAAAAAGAGACTGTTTCTGCTCATCTCAAGTAATACTGAATGTGATAAATCTGCTGGGACTGTAACCAGATAATTCTACTTACATCACATAATTAAATATCTATTAAAAATCACTTACCTCAATACCTAAAAATAATATGCACTGTATGACAGACCACACCCACAATGGCATGGGAGCATCCTATTGGTCTCAGACTTTGAAATGCTTGCAAATAAATATTTGTGTTTGATAATCAGATTTGATACAACAAAATGCAGAGCATCCATCGATCCATATACTACGGTGGCCGACAGGTGCGAACACAATACAAATTAGAAAACAACTTCAAAGATAGAAAACACAAACAAGTTACGAAAACAACTAACCGCGGAGTCTCCGCAGAAGTGTCTCTCACATCGGGAGACACTTCGGGAGCACTGACTGGCTGGTAACAGTGCAGCTCTGCTGCGTGGTGAATACTACGTACTGCAGGCTATTCAGGACATCACCGTCTGACATTTTAATTTGTAATAACTCTGTATCGGAAGTCGGCACAGTCTAGAGACATAAAACCACTTTTATTTTACTCGTCTGATGCTCTTCCAATTATCTGTTTAACTTTACTACAGTTAGTTCTTTTCGTAACTTGTTTGTGTTTTCTATATTCGAAGTTGTTTTCTTTATTTGTATTGTGTTTGCATCTGTCGGCCACTGTGCAATTTGCTGCGCGTTCCTGACTTGGTTGTGTTTTTGTATTTGCAGCGCGTTTTTGTAACTTGTTTGTATTTTCTATATTTGAAGTTGTTATCTTAATTTGTATTGTGTTTGCACCTGTCGGCCACCATACTATACAGTACCTAACACTCTATCCATTCACCTTCCGCTGTCCATTCAGTGTGACTGAGGGCTTAGTGTTATGAGTGAGGCAGTAAGAAATTCCGCAAAAACTTATTTTGCAATTGGAATTGATTGGAAGCTAAAATACAATTTGAGATTGAATATGTATTTTAATTTTGGGTTCAAATTTAATTTGAAATGAACACCTGAAAGAGTATGTATGTAAACTGCCGCACAACAAACCACTCATTCTGGCACTCTATAACAACACATCACAACATTACAGACTTTGACAGATTTAGTAAACGATGCATGGTTCAGTTATGAAAAGATGCTCTTCACATTTTCCTGTACCTTAAAATGCAACTTGTAAAGATTACTGTATGCTGTACATAAATTAAGTAGATAATATGTATGAGGACAATTAACCTTTTAACCCTTGTGACACACACACCTTGTTGTGCCAGCAGTGCAGATCATATGTGTGTGTAAGCTGTAGAATTAGGTTTAGTGCCTTCTATCTGCCACAAAGAGCTAGTGATTTGGCTCAGTTTGACCTGAAGGACATCTTGAGGGTTAAGAATATTACCGTCATTAGAATAAATTCAGTGAGCAACTTTAAGCCTTGAAAAAGCTCTTAATCAAGAAACAAGGTTGTTACCGTTATGTCTTTATATGTTTGATAGACAGTAGCCATGCTTTCTTTCAGGTTTGTATACACCATAACATAATCCTTGTTGGATACAGAGATCTGTCTAATGAATACATACAGTACATGCTTTTGAATACTTAAAATGTTGTCCGTTAATGACATGAGTGTATTTTTTCTTCTAAAGCCATTAGTGAAGGTATGTGACACACCAATACAAATTATAGGAATCTATGGGGACATGAACTAAATTTTATGCAGTTTCTGAGTCTGACAATGGGGGCAAAACACAGCGCTATGCCAATGTAATTACATTGGAGCATATTCTAAGTACCCCATTAAGCCAAATTCTACCAACTGGAGTCTCTCTTGTGATATAATTAGCAGCCCATTGATGACTTCACTGAAGAATACACACTGTTACTGTATACTGCACCTTATGTTTGATGCTGAAACTAGCATCTAGCAATCTAGGGCAGAAGCCTTATGAGGCTGTTGACAGGCTAATGCCTGGTACATTTTGGAGGTTTGATTCAAACACTGCATTGCAGTCTGTACTGCATATTCCCAGGTTTAATTAAACTTATACTGTTGTGGAAGTAATATATGCCTTAGTAACAACACGGTCCTTGGAAGGATACTTTCAAAATCAAGACGGATTTCCAAGAAGGGCCACTGGGTTTTGGGTAATTTTCCTTTCCTCCACTTGAGGGAGCTTACAGCCTATAGCCAGGCTGGGCCATGGTTCTTTTATTCTGCAGGGCGAATGTTTTACCTCAGGGTAATAACAGTTAAAGAGTGAGGGCTCAGCTATCATGTTCACGGTCACTTGCTAAGCAGTGGACTTTCTGCAGAAGCACAGTGTGTCCCCCATGGCCTCCCCTATGGTGCCAAAGTGGAGAAGCAATTGTGTGAGGATTATCAGTCTCCTGTTACTGCAAATGTCACTGCATCAGCCCCACTCAACCTGATTATGTCAATTGGGAAACACACTGGCAATGTTCACAGACTCTCAAACCACAAGCTCAATCGGATGGAGCTGCTTGTGTATCGAGCCAGTAGGGAAATTAAGAGATAATCAGAGATGTTTGACCTTCTGACTTGGTGTGAGACAAGAAACCCAACAACATATACTGTAGGCCCAATCAAAAAGACAGTAAGACAAAACTGAATATTTCCTTTAAAGACGTTTATGGTGGATCCCGACACAGAATAGTGTGACAAAGGTAAATGTATTTACAGTATGCATTTGGGTATATTATTGTGTACAGTATAAGGCTCACCCCTAGTATAGTGTGAATAAAGTATTGGTGAGAATGTTATTAGGAAATAGTTTGTATAATAGGCTTATTATTAGACTAATTTTGTCTAGGTATAGTTGAATATATTAGGCATACATGTAAAGTATAGCCACAGAATATAATGTATACCAGGAATGGTATTGGGCAGTCGTTTACAATAACAATGACTATATTACATACAGTAACTTTACTGAGAGAGAAAAAGACAATACCAATACAACAATCATATAAAAGCCTTTTATAGATAGAACATTTAGTTGTTTCTCCTTCACTTTTCTTTGTCATCTTCTTTGTCATCCTAGCGTCTATTGAAGAAAGAGACTTGGATATCATCATAACCCTGAGAGAGGTCTCTGTGCTGTTGTCTGCACTGCTGTTTGTGAATCGGACATCAAAGCTGCGGGGCTGGTAATCCCCATGCCCTGCGGAGGTAAACAGGGTGCCGATACCTGGCCCACTATGTTGACAGGGGCCTATCGTATGCCATGCTCGGAGGGGGATGGGGGCACTCTGAGCTGGATTATAACAAAGTAATTCTCTCAGGTGTGGAGGTGGCACATGTGTCGGAGGTTAAGAACATAAATAACACTCCTTTTATGGGAAATGGGTTGTTGTAGTAAGGGTCACATCCTCCCCACTGCAACACCGCAACATACACACACACACAAACACACACACAGTATATAGAACACACAGCCAGCCATCCAGTCAGTCATTTAATCAAACAGAAAAACAATCAAACAAACAACAAGATTGTTTGTTGTTTGAGTGTTTGCTTGATGGTTTCTTTTGACTTTTTTGACCCGTACAACCCTAACAAACAGACCGAATAGCACTCTCAGTACTGGGGTTATACAGTTTACCTGTAATGTTTTGCTATAGTCTTGGTAATGCGGTGCATCATTACTATAACTGTCATAACGAACCATGGATGATTTATGGTTCAGCTGGGCTAAGACACGGGAATTAAAGTGGAGCTGGCTGCGGTGTTAAAGCTGTAGCGCAAACACAGTCTCTGGTTGATGACGAACAACAAACTGCAACTACTCTATGGAACAGAAGTAAATCTAGTGAGGCAAACCAACTTTTAGATTTCCCCAAACTATTGTACATTTGGTTCCCCTTGGGGATACTTTTCTTATGTGTTTTTCTAATGTTTTATTTTGTTTTATGATCAGATAAATTTGAGCTCAGGGACCCATGCAGCCACAATCTGTGTTTCAACAAACATTGTAATAACCAGCATACCAATCAGACCATGTTAATTATCGTATTGACATTCAGCGTTGTGTATTCCAAAAGGTAAGAATCTATAAGATGTATTTAAACCAAATGTAATAATGAAAACACATTAGTAACATCAGGAAAAATAAATCAGGGGAAAATAAAGAAATTTTCCACTAAATTGTTTTAGTGCAAACTCTATTATTTACACTGAAGGCTTAGAAAAATACAAGGGTCGAAGGATTTCTCTGGTTTTACCAAAGTGTTCCCCTTCATCTATTTAGAACACTATGAGGTTCAGTGCATTAACGCTGGGTAGATATGGTGTTTATTGTTTCCAAAGAGGCTTATTGCTGCCCTATGAAGATAACAATGTGAGAGCTTATCTAGCTTCTTAAAATCCGCATAAAGAGCTGTGTTCAATATGCTGAGACCCATGTTGGCAACACTGATCACAAATGGAGAAGCAGAAGGCAAACTGTGTTATACATCACTACTGACACACATTACAGGCCATCATAGTGATTAACCCTCCCGCTGTCCTATGGGTCAAAATGACCCGGTGCACTCACCAGTAGCAGGCGCCAGTCACAACACGGGCATGACATTCCGTGGTTGGCTGCTTCTGCTGGTAGTCTGCTGAAATGCCTTAGGACAGCGGGGGGGTTAAAAGAAACTGTTACCATAACAACCTACCCATGTTATCATGGTGATCATTACAAATCAAATTGCAGCCAACTTTTCAGAAAACTTAAATGGATAATGCAATCATGTAACACATTTGTTCTCTGTTAACATCATACAGCGATCCAATATTTTGACTGTTAATAATCTGAGATTAATTATTTAAACAGATAGTCATCATTGTCCATATACAGCGCATTATAAGCATCATATGGAGAGTGCATCTGCTGGGCAGAATAAGAAATATATATTGTGGCCTGTGGAAAGCAAGCCCTTACCCAGCACACGGCTCATACATTTTTTAGATTCAACTGTTCTCATGCCAGGATGCACTTGAGAAGCCCTATCTGCTCTTTGTGAGAAGCTATCTGCATGTCTTTAAAGTCCTATATTAGAATCCTAAATGAGCACACTCATAGCCCTGGGGATCGTTTACCTGCACTGGATAGGAAATACGTTTTTTTTTATGGTGGAGCAAGCATTACAATGCGTCCACAAAGTAGAATGGATAGCCCTGGTCTAAAGCTTATTTAACACTTGATGTCATGCGGCTACATCATTTGTGCAGGCGGGATAACTCATTTGGAAAATGAAAAGTCCCTTGGAGTGATGCTTGAGATCTAATCGGCCGCAATATTGTATGGTCTGCAGATTACCCCTGTCAGCCAGCTCCTGGGCTGCGAAGGTGGTTGGCTAATATGTCAGGTTAAATTGGTCGAAGGACCGGGCATATAGCTGTGATATCTGAAATCTGTTTACACACTGTAATATAGGAAAAAAGTAACAAGCATAAAATTGAGGAGCCATCTCTTGCCATAGAGCATATAGGCTAGAGCTAACTAGACAGAGAACCGTAACAAGCCCGCTTGTTGATGCAGTTATACATACTGACCAAAGGATGGAGCCCCAAGATAGAGCTTTCCTGTACATGGACATATTCTCTTGGAAACTAAATAAAACATTTTTTTTTCAGATGCTCAAAGCAATACGAATACATCGACAATTTATACAGTATCTGTTGAATTGGTTAGATTTTTGCATCCTTCAGCATTGAACAATATCATGGTCTTATATGGCTATGTGCTCTGCTTGTTACAAAACGTTTCCATTAATAGATAGTACTGTTATTACTGGTATTAATAGAAAATTAAATAATATTTATGGTAATTTTACTGGCCATTCTCTATGGTGCCTCATCCCATTTATCATTTAAGGCATTGGTTTTAATGTAGCTCAGGTCTTTGAGCTGCCCGCCCCCACACTGCTCCCATGTAAATACAGTTGTTTTGTTATGAGCTGTAGTCACAGCTAAAGGTTGGAGGCACTGACCTCAGACCAGTGCTAATTAATCAACAGGGTATCTCAGCGTCCTGCACCATTAACCTTACAGAAGTGAGAGGCTTATAAATGCCAAGGGTTGGTCCGGTGTGCTCCTACAAAACATACATTGTATTATTAGTTGTAGTATTGTTATCATTGCTCTAGATCATCATTCCAAAATCCTTGACTATACCTGCATTTCTATATTATATTAATTTAAACATAGCCAATCTGTATAATGTAACTTCTCACTTGGTGTACAGGAGTTACATTACTGTTGGTCATTTCTATTAGACATATTGATGTTACACAAATCATTTTATTTTTCAATTTGAGTATTTGCAACTTGAAATTGTGTCAGGAGGTAACTACACCTGCGGGGACATATGAAAAGTCAAACGGACCATAAACGCCTCACAACTGTAGGCTATCATGTGCTTAGTGTAGCACAAAACATCTTGGAAAACCCAGGATCTAAACAATGTCAGGAATGTTGCTTATCTTTCCACCCTTGCAGTTCATGTAGCTATAGGAGTTGTGTACTATAGGTGTAGGTGTGAAATACAGGCTATTACGGAGTAATAGTATAGGCATGATTAAGTGGGAGCATGCGTCTATTTCCCTTCCTTAACCTTTAATGTCCAGGAAGAGTTACCTAAATATGCCGCTTGAATGATACACCTGTCCTTGCATTACACTGACACGCAAACCTTTAAGGTCTTGGCTTAAAACCGATTGTATTAGTATATATGTATTTTATAACATCATGTACAGTACAAGTGTGCATGTACTGTAAATGTAAGTGGGGTTTCCTGTTAAAGTAAAAAGACCTGCTTCATGTATCTGTTGGCAGGCATCTCTCCTGTTGGTGGACACACACTAATGTCCTCTACTATTAATATACTGCGGTCCACTCACACAGGACCTGCATCCAGCGTCTGTGTATACATACTCTTTCTACATACATACTGTACTGTTTGCTTCAGATGGAAATAATTAGGCTTCAACTCCTTATTCCAAAATAGTTGTTTTTGTGTTCTGCATTTTCAACAAGGAAACACATCAATTTGGAAACCAATTCATTATTTTGACTGCAATTAACCTGCTGTAATGTTAGAAACAATATTTTAACATTGTGACATTTTGTCATTCTTTTGGTTTTTCCAATTTGCATTTGATTTTGTACCATGATGCATGTTCATGTTGCAGCAAGCCTGACAGGTTTCAGCCAAATTACCCACATAAAAAAAAGTGTTTGATATTTGTGTATTGTGTTTCCATGGCATCACACACAAACATAAACACAATGTGCACACTGACACGCTATGTGCATGAACTTAGCTATACATATCAAACGACTACCCCCAACCTACAGTACAGTATAAAGTATGCCTACACAGGCACAGTCATTGACACACATGCACACTCTGACCTGATGCAATCAGAACATGTTCAAGCCTGAAATAAAACAAACATCAAGCACTGAGCTAAAGAAGGATTCCACCATCTTGTCTTGCCGCAGCATGCAGGTGACATCGGCCGTGAGATAAGATCATCCCAGCAGGTCTCCTGCTTTGCTGAGTGGCAGGTTTCATCTGCAGGCTACATCACCTATTATGACAAGGTGACACCTTGGAACTAATATATTCTGCCTTTGAAGGGATTCTTTCTCTCTCTCTCACTTTTTCCATGTCTGGTGCTTGCACAATAGCACACACCAGCTAGTTATCAAATTAGAAAAAAGTACCTCTTGGGTAGACCGAGGTATAAGAAAATGGGAGGGGGGGGCACTTTCATGCATACTCGTATTGTTGCTAGCAGCAAGCAGCTGCTAGCAAAACAGGTAAGCACATGCATAAATGGATGTCACTTTAATAAATGTATCAGAGTAGGAAATCAATTATAATTGATCTTCTATTTATGAAACTTGGCAGCAACATTTATTGAGCCTCGGAGGGTTTAGGGCTGATTAAATGGGCTGAAGGGAACCCGGTGTATGGCCGATCTCATGTCAAACCAACATTAACAGTTGTGTAAAGTCCCTTAACAGTGTGTCAGGTAACATTTATGTTGCCAACACTGTCTTGTCAGTCTGTTCCCAAGTGTCATCTCCAAGGATCTGGATATAACAATGTTGGCATTCTGCACAGCAATTGAACACAATTTGAAGTGCAATCCATCAGTATTGAAACATTGTTTTAGATAATTATAACGTTTGATTGGAATCAGGTTAAAAGCAACAAACCCGACTGAAAATGCTCCATAAACACCTCATTTGAAACATAAAGTCCTAGCCCGATTGCAATTTCATTTAGATGCACAGGGGTAGTAGGCTCACTACAAACCGTTCCATAACTCTATTGAAAGAACAATTGTAGCCTACCACAAACGGTTTACCTAATTAGGCCTACTTCCTGGTTGCGTTCTTCTGCACTTTATAGGTGTTGTTTGTGAATGCCAAATTGATTGGACACAAAGCGGTATTCTGCACAGCCATTGTACAAAGTCTGGACAGAACAATTACAACACAAGAAAATAAGGGAATGGGAGCTACGGTGACTTAATCTGGAGCCGTAAATCCCTCCACCAGTCCACAGCCTCATCTCCCTGACGTACTGTAATGTATGTGGCCTCCTGCGACAGTGTTAGCCTTATGCTAGCGGGAACTGTTAGGTTACCTAGCCAACCCAATGTGTGCATGTTAAACATCTAGTCCAATTATAAAGACCAGACCTTATTGGATGGCATGCATGTAAACAGGAGCCCAAAAATGACAAAAGTGTCCATGTAAAACCAGCTGACTGAATTATTCTACACTGTACCACGTAGGCCTACTGTACGAGTGGCCTATACACATTTGTACACCAGAAGTGAGGTCATGATGATGAAAGAACACACTTGCTCAATGAGTGCAAAATTTACTATTTACTATTAAATCTAGTAAATAGTAAATCTACTATTTACGTACTGATCTTTTACTAACAGAGGCTTGATGTAGGCTACTCCTTACACTTACTGTTATCACTTGGTACTGTAGAGCTCAATATATGTACGACTCTTTCAGCCAGTTTCCCAGACATGGATTAAGCCTAGTCCAAGACTAACATTTCAAAGATCTCCACTGAAAAAAGTTCTTAGACTAGGCATTATCCATGTCTGGGAAAGTGAGCCTTAGTACTTGTGCTTGTGTTCTACCTTGACATAAGAGGTGGCTACATGCTGTGCCCCAGTGCTGACCTCTAGAGGTGGACCGCATGCCTCTGTTCCCTCAATTTTCACATAATGATAGCATTACCTCCTGGCCAGTGCTTCACCTCAGATAGAAACAGTGGCATTCTACCAAACACCACCGCCCTTGTGTTGGGGTTTCATGTTTTCACGTCTGCCTGTCATAGGTGTGTTGACCATTTAGGGGCAGTTGCCTGATCAACTATACATTGAAGGGTTTGGCTTAATCCCTGTAAACCCTGATTTTGTCAAATAATCTTTTTAAAGACCACATTTACATAGCCAAGGGTTTTTTGTATGCCACTGGACTACCATGTGTATATAGGTCTGCCCATAAGACCATGAACATTTTTGGAGAACTAAAAGTGACATTGTGATTTTACAATGTCGGGTCTTACAGGTGGCTTCAGCTGATATCTGTCAGCAGATTGTGTTAGATCAGGTGCACCTATAGCACTAGCAAGACAAGGGCTCTGGTGTCTGTCACAAGAGCATCCTTGAGGTGTCGAAGAGTAAGGTTTACATAACGTCACTGCATAGCTACGAGCTGGCCACTGTTACACTATCACAAACTTAGTCTCCAATAGTCTCCAGCCTATTTAACCCTTGTGATGTCCTTCAGGTCAAAATGACCCAAATCACTAGCTCTTTGTGGCAGATAGAAGGCGCTAAACCTAATTCTACATCTTACACACACATATGATGCACTGCTGGCACAACAAGGTGTGTGTTTTTGTTACAGATTGTGCTGTTTAGCAACACAACCTTGGCTTTTCCTTAGTTTAGAAATAATAGTAATCATTATTGCTGTTTTGCCCTGGTGCCTAGCCCATTGTATAATTTTCTTTCTTTATTCATCCCCCACTCGGTGTGCAGTGCTAAACTTGTATGTAGCGTGTGTATATATAAAAAAAGAACTGGTCTGCTGTGCAAAGAATTTGTGTCGGTTTGAAAGGCAGTGTGCTGCTTCAAACTTGTGTGTATTCTACAGTATATTATAACAATGCATGCTTTTATTAATCTTATGTTATATTGATGGGTACAGTAATCGGTGGTTTGGTCCTACAGTAGTATGCTTCATATGAATAATTTCCTCATTCATAACCAAAAGCCTCTGTGCTACTCCATTGGACACCCTACGTGGGAACTTGTAACCATAACTGACAAATTATAGTTTAGTCTGGGTCTCATTTAAGTGAAAGTGGTGTAGTCATCTTATTGATGGTATAATGGTCACAAAGATAGCCCATTAATACCACATTGTTGACAGATGACAAGCGGAATGAAAAGCCAAGAGTAGTTTGTACTGAGGCTATATGGAAGCAACCCTGTTGAACTGGGGCAGCAGTTCACTAACAGCAGCAACGTACATTTGACAAGCCATACTGTCCACATCTTCCTAACTATTTCCGTGTCCTAATGTGTCCTCTTCCCTATTTATCTCTCTCTCAGCGTACATTGTTTTCTTTAAACCATAAATCATGAGTCATTCATGGAGGAAACCAGAGTGGTGCCATTGCAATCAACTCGCTATAGTGTGACCACCGCTGTCATGAGGATTCCACTTAACTGTCTCAATTTGGCTTTAAATACATGAACCGCACTTGCTTGGCAAAATGAAACCCACGTGCACGCGCACACACAGTCAATGCTACTTCAGCTGTGAGCCATTGTTTAAGCTGTCATCCCCGGGATAACAGTTTGGATGTCTAATTCGACTTTTTGGCAGCATGCCATGGAGCTAATTAAAGGTTTTACTACTTTTGGATGGTGACAACAAATCAATAGTCATCTTGTCAGACACTGCAACCATTGGGCAAAATTAAATACAATGTTCAAGGAGTTTTACAGACAGTTCTGACTATGGTTGGACCCACTCATCATGTGCCACCATTTAAATGTCGCTTGACCTTTCTCAAAAATACATTTTCTGCATAATGCTATAAAGAGACGAAGAGAGGTAATTCATTTCCATCTTTATCACCTTTATAGTTGGCAAATATAATTAACATATCCTCTGAAATGATGGCAGTGCTCACTGAAATGTGAAGAGCTGAGTAATTTCTATTGTAATGTATTCCTTGTATTAAACCTATAGTGTACGCGTGCTTGCGTATTTGCATTCACAAATGCAGTAAAACATGCCTCGTCAAAAAAGGACCTCATACACATTTTTCAGAAGTCGCAAAGCAACAATCACCAATGTTAACGTCGACACCAAGGTGCACAACAGGTGAGGTGTAATAACATTAACTGTACCAAGGTACACCAGCCTATAGCATTGCTTACATTTACAAGGATCACCTAACCACTGGGAACAATTGGGGTTAGACATTTTGCCCAAGGATGCTTGCAGGAAGCCCAGCTCCGGGGCTCGAACCCACAATCTTCCGGCTGGGAGCCAAACACCCAGACCACATCCGAGGATCTCCAGTGTTTCAGATTATCTACGAGAACATATTCTATTCTTCTGATAGTAAATGACATCAAGAACGTTTTTGTAAAAGTCCAGTTTATCTGGGAATAATGTCAAAATATCATGGTCAACAGCACACTTCAACATATACATTCTTCTGAATATTTCACATACCATACACATGCCGTCTCTATACTGCTGTTCCTCGGCCCCAATTAACTCCCCAGACTGCCCAGCACTATAGTTGGAAAGTTAAGAGCTTTAATTGTGTTCCCCGTCACCTGTGAATCACCTTTCATTTCACTGGGCTTCTCAGCAATATGCGTTAGTTCCAACAGTTTGCCTTGTGTGACTCCAGCACGCCGTGGCTTCTTATTTGATCCCTGCACTGCATTTTGAACAATGGGAATCTAAGTGGGATCAGTGTGGCCTCAGCTCCAGCAGCAACTGCAGTGATTCGGACCGTATCACAGCTCTGCACCTTACAAAATTGGCTGTTGATACCACCGACACATGCAAGAGAATAACATGTTTGTACTTTGTACTGTACATAAAATACAAATAATATAAAACGCTACTTTAACAGCAGAAAATATGAGCAATGAAGACAATCTTTTCCACCTACAGTTATGTACTCAAAAATCTCATATTTGGCCACCTGGCGGTGCCATCTGGTTGTGTATGATTTCTATGTTTTTCAATTGTCATTGCTGTGTGTATTTATTTCTTTATTAATTATTCCTTTATGTATTTGTGTTGTTTTATGTGCCTTTTAACCCTCCTGTTGTCCT
>JAODUG010000005.1:470938-492079 GCA_027564795.1 Aphredoderus sayanus | reverse complement strand
CTCGAGTTTCAAACACACACCTTGTTGTGCCAGCAGTGCACATCATATGTCTGTGTAAGCTGTAGAATTAGGTTTAGGTCTGACCCAGAGGACATCACGAGAGATAACTACCTGTACCGGGCACACCTTATCTTTCCCTATCGTGTGTCACTTTGCACCCTTTCCACATTGTTTGTTTTGCTTTTCGGACAATCCTAGACCACCTAGAGATACCAGAAAACAATACATTTAGTGTGCCCTTTAAGTATAGTGTAAACTATGAACTATTGTATCTGTTCTACTACTTTTTATCATTCAAAATGAAGGCACAATGTTCAAGTTTATGAGAACTGTCGATGTCTATAATTGACTGTCACTACATCAAACTCAGCCTCCCTTTATCATTGGAAATACAAAAAGATAAGAAGTAGTTAAAGTTAAAATGTTAAGAAATGTGTTCATGTTGGAAAATGTTTGTATTCACTCTGAATTATTAATTTGATTTGTGGTGTCAGATGTCATGTACAAGCATGCTCTTTAAAATTATATAATAAACATCAAAAAGTGTTTCTTAACTTTTAAATGTCGGGGGACCTTTGACAGGAACAAGTCACACCACAGTATGCATTTTAAAGCATTGCATAACATTTTATTTTAAAAGGTGGTGTCAGCGATCCGAAGCTAATAATATTTTTGTCAAATTCAGCGAATATCTCTTCCTGGTGCGTTCTGTGTGCGCACTTAAAAATGATCACCGTGTTACTACATAGCCTTTGTAAATGGGAACAAAAAAAAGTGGTGCAGACAGCATCATACTACATCATCCCAGCCATGGCAATTAATGTTCAGTTTGATGGCCGTAGCTTCAGAGGGAGCACCCTATGGCACAGAAGAGAGAGTTGTGTTTGTTTTGATCATGTTCAAAATCAATATTCTTTCTCCAGGATAGCTGACTGCAAAATGTATTTTTTCACAAATGTAATTTTCACTTTGCAGGAAACTCCCTGTACCACAGTTGGACTCAACAGTAGACTTATTCCAATTATATTATTTTGTACCTTGCAGACAAGTATCCTTTACAGGTCTCACTAATTATTGGGGGCATTGGAATCTGCCTGGGATATTACAGAAATTACAGTATAGGATTTTCAACAAAGAAACATACCTTGGCAAATTGTCAGATTTCCATAATATCCTCAGGGCTGCTCCTCCACTATCCACTATTATGATCAAACTTTCTGTTGACATTGCTTGACTTTTTCTATCTCATTAATGCAATGAGAGCGCATATCCGTCTCATTTTCACAACATTTGCATCTCTGATAAGGACGCCTTAAACCAAGGACAACGTTGAGAACTTTGGTACAGTACATAATAAGATGAATAGTTTTGAAGACCTCTTTAACACTCCGGAGCAAAGTTGTAAAACATCTATATTCGATACATTGAGTCAGTTTATGGGGAAGTCATTGGATCCACGACAAGATATGATTCGATGATATTACTATATAACATTTTATATATTACAGATATAAAAATATAGAAATATGTTAAAAAAAATACAGCTTCAATTCAATCAGAAAGCTATTGTGTGCTATACTAAATGTAGCACAGTATTAGAGCTCACATGTGACATTTTCATCTGCAGCTTCCTGCTGGGTTATATAACTCCAACATCCCTGCAGCCAGTCAGACAGAAAATGTTGTCTTCAGTTCACTGAGGCATGCCAGCCCCTGACAACCATTACTGTGGCCCTGTGCTCTCTCTACATTGTGAGCATGAATACATTTCAATGACTCCTGCATGCTCAATCTTTTATGACAGGGATATGTGCAACATCTCATAGCCCCTCCTTTAACCCTACTCATGCTCCAGTGTGAGGTTCAAATAAAAGCTATTGTATGTTGAGACATTAAGCTAAATGATAGGGGTAAGAGTGATCTTTATTGTTCCCCCAAGGGTACAATTCTTTCTGCAGTAAGCATGTACAAAAATAAAACCGTAACGTAATATACTTACGTAAAGCAGCTCTTCAGACCAGATGTGGGAGAGTGGACAGTAAGGCCACTGCGGTCAGCCAGGTGGAGGAAGCGGTGATGGTTGCGGGGGATTCGGCCTTCCGGAGAGACTTTGTGTTCTTACCCTGCGTTAACACCGCCGACGTATTCAACTCGCTGATGAGCTATCGCCAAGCCCTCTGTAATGTCCAAACCATGGTCCAAACTAGGAGCACACATGAGTGTGTGTGGGAGACGCTGGGAGACTTTGTCGCTGGATGTAGCATTGCCCTCTGTCGCCGAAATACGATTGCGTCCGTTGGAAATTAATGGGAACGTGCCTCTTTGCGAGTTGAACACGTCGGCGGTGTGGATGCAGGTTTTGGCATCCACTCCTCCTCATGCTGGCCTTGCTTCTCCAGGTTTGCGCCCATCAGCTGCCGAATGGTATTGTAGTGGCTGTTCAGCCACGGCACCTGTAGCACAGGGAGACAACACAAACAACCAAACACAAAACAACCAGCCGAACAACAGCCCTAAACAACTGACATATGAAAACAGCAGAGGGGGAATGAAAAGGAGAAACAGTCAAGCAAAATAAATAGACAACACTGCACAGCCACGAGCACTAGACACGAGCACGAGCCATGCCCTGTCCCTAGGGAGAGCAGCAGACAGCCGTGCTGGGAAGCACTTGGTAATAGAGCCGGTAGGGAGACGCAGCGGGAGCCCCACCCCTGCCGAGGAGTGCCTCGGCGAGAGGAGGGGACAATGGGTCCCAGGCCCAGGGACATGCCACATGCCCCAGGCATTAACAGAGGCCAGATTCCCGAGGCTCCAGACCACCGGGTCCAGAATGATCACTCGCACCAGGGAAGCCACATCTCGCCCGACCCACCCCAGACCAGGCAGGGCGGAAACCAACCCCATGGTGCCTCCAACACCCTGTGGCTCCAGGGGCAGGAGACAAGGTCAATGAGACCCCCCCAAATACCCTCAACTCCCCTCGCCCGCCTCTGTGAAAGTATTGTATTGTGCTGGATGCATGTCGTGGCATATACTGTCTGGTGGAGTGGAGGTAAGGTGTGTGGTAACTAAGGTGCAATTCAAATTGGAGGGTAGTTGTGACTCGGGCACCCCACAACTGGCAGGTCGTGGAGCCTCCAAACATCCTCCTACCACCCACCAAGTCCTCTGTGTCTAATGTGTAATTAAAATTGAGGGGTGGCCAGTGGGGGAAGAAGAAAGGCGAGGCCACCAAACACCCCATAGCCTGCCTGCCCCCCAGGGTCCTAACAGTGTATGGAGTGAGACATTACCAAGGGGGGGAGGGTAAGAGAGGTCACAGGGAGGCTAGCATGGTCTTTCCCACTGGTGGCAGGTTGCTGACTGTCCCCAGCATTCAGCCCCGTGCCCTGCCCCCCTAGGCAGCAGGACGCCAGGTCTCTCCAGCCCAGGGCTTGCAGCGAGAGCCCCCCAAGCACCACCAGGATCCCAGGGCCACTGACAGCCCCGCCCCACCCTAGGATGGGTCCAGAGGGGTCCAGCCCCCTCAGTGCGCAAACCAGTAATATACTTTAAAACACTGAACATAAAAGACAGGAAATCATTGAATAGCAACACACTCCAGAACACTCCAGAATTTGTTCAGACAACAGATAGCTTCTGAGATAAAACAACTACCCAATCTATTGGTGCTGAATCTTGGCATTCTATATCAAGCAAACCCCTCAGGGACCTGAGGGGAGGAGATCAAACTCTTGGTGAAGAGGATGCAGAGGGTCCTGAAGATTTTCAGCAGTTTTCTTAGTGACCCTCCTCTGATATATATGACTGAGATCAGTCAAATCACAGCCATTGGTTTTAATGCACATCCTTATAACTCTCCTTAGGAAGTAAATCATAAAGTTCTGTGTGGCTACAAATACAGCCCAAAATACATCTGTACTCACTAATCATCTAAGTGGGGACAATCAATTGTAATGCCATATTTCCATCCATACATGGATTGTGCAAGCACAAAATATGCAAAAGGGAGTGAGGGCTAATGATGCTTACCAGTAGGGGTTCGCGTTGATATTATAACAGATTGCGTGCCAGTCAGGGTCTAGCCAGTGGGAGAAAAGAAAGGCTTCTTTATTCATGTAGAAAATTACGAGCACAAAGATGAGAGGTAAGCGTCATGGTTGGCAGAAAGTTGTTTACACTCTAAGGGAAATTTTACACTTCAAAGGATTATGTGTCTGAGTTTTGACAGTGAAAGATAAATGTTATTTGGAACATGACTTTTTTTATTTGTCTTTACAGTTTCCGATCCAAGAAGTTAGGCTCAGTCCATATTCATGAAACAATATGTTTTTGAGGAGGCTAATCAGAGTCACTTTGACAAATTGCAATAATATAATCTATAGTATAGGTTGGAAAAGCTGCTGTCTAATCTAACAAATGTAATGCCTTTACACATTATAATGCATAATAACTCAAATATTGAGAGCAGATTATATAAATAAATCTTCTGTTCAAAAGGGTTATTGAGACCAAATAAAGGTTGAGGGCATTTTATTGTAAATTCAGTAGCTCACTTGGTGTTTCCGCACTTTGCAAACATGCAACAAAGGTTTTGTATGCTTGCTAACCCATTAGCACACTGAGGCATGCACATACGTTCAGGGATGTTACAAACATTACCTAGATGACTCTTCACAATAAAATAATGGTTGGTCCCGTTCTTCTTTGATGTAACCCCCCCCCCCAAAAAAAACGTGTTTTGATCCCACTTTCAAAATTTCAATTTGAGTTAGCTAATAAGATATGAAGTGGTTTGAGGCATAGATGGCATAAACATCCACTTTTCTAAGATTAAAGCAATGTCTCAATGATGAAAGTGCATAGTTATGTGTTTATTTTAATCTTTCTCTTACATTTTGTCCTCTTTTTTCATGTGTCAGTAAAATAAATTAAAGACATTTAGAATGAGACTGTTGGACAAAGATGGGAAAGCTATAAATACGGTAATATTAGAGTACAAAAAGTGACAACAGTGCACAGAACAGTGTGTTGTATTGAATTTTGTTCATTGATTCTGTATTGTACAGCCATGTACTTTCATCATCTAAATACACTCATATCTGTGTGGGAGCTCTTATTTTGACTTGACAAGAGCGCATTGTGGTTTCTGTGTTAAAATATTGGAGCATAAACATGTTTTCTTCCCTTTCCTCTTAATAATGTGAGTCTTGAATCCAATGACTTGATTAAGGTACACTGAAGGGTGATATGGATAATACACACATTTCTGTATACGGTATCTGGGATTCAATGAGTGGCCACAACGGTCTCACATTCTTTTTGCCAGTGAATTTTTTTGTCCTTGAGCTGTATCAGCCTGAAGTAATAAAATATCTACCTACACCTGAGAGGAGAGAGAGAAGCAGATAAATTGCCTTGTGCTCAGTGGGCCATACACAAGAAGCTAGGCAAGACAGCACACAACGCTGCTTGCAGTATGTCTACATTGTGCCAGTTCTCATCTTTGGAATCGATTCAGTAATGTTCCATGGAACCAGTCCGTTTGTTAGTGCATCTATGTCAATGCATCATTAAATATACAGTCAAAAATAAAGTAGTTGGCATAAGCCACTTTAAAATAACATATTAGGTCACTGCTTTGGCAGTCTCTTAAAAGGTCAGTGCAGACTGTGCAATGCCATCCAAGTGGATGAGATACAGGAAATGTGCAAAATGTGCATGCTTGCATGCTTCAAAACACAGTATAACACTGTGAGGCTGACAGGAAATGGTTGGAATAATGACTATGCAGGCTTTTCAATAACACAAGTTTGGATAAATGTATCTTCAGCATAGTGGGCTCATGAGGGGTTCTGAGATGGTTCTTAACAAAATAAGGGCTTGGAAATGCAGTTAGACAATGTGATAGCATCTGTTGTGTCTGCCATTTCCCCAGCTACACTATACTATACAGACCACTGACTCCCAAAGTACTACTGTAAATTACTCACTAACAGAAGAGATTGCTGCTTAGTTGCAAAGGAATTCTTCAGAGGCGGTGAAACCAGTGAAATTAATGCATTTGATGAAACTAAATAAATAAAACTAAGGAACTGTATGATGAATTCATGTAAGGTACTAAATATTTTGTACCTTACATGAATCCATCATACAGTTCCTTAGTTTTATTTCACCTTGTTGACACTATATGACTGCTGTGACATAACACTGAAGTTATTGGTAGGCGCTACATAGGAGCCAATTGAGACCTATTTGCTGTGAAAGTGTCAACCAAGGTTTTATTATATCAGACAGGGAAGAAAGTAAACTTTCACATACATGGATCCTGTTCTGCAAGATCGGCAACATTTAAGCACGTTCTTGTGTTACCTTTGTTTAGGACTACATCTTCATCCTCACCTCGTTGTTTTATCTGATCCTCTCTGATTTAACCCACCTGTCACCCTGGGGTCAAAATAACCTGCAACAGGAGGGTTAATACTAAATAATAATAAAATAATTAGTAATTATTAATGAAAATTTTTAACCTAACCATTTTGACCCAAGGACAACGGGAGGATTAACATGCAATAATGACCCGCAAAATACTTCTTCTCTAACCTAACCCTAATCATAGGGCAACAGGAGGGTTAAACTCAATGTTGACAGGTTGCAGGTCTATCTAGTTCATTTCATTACACTGCATTCTCATCTGTTTAAATGGACCAGTAGCTGATGCTAGGTACTCAAATAAGAGTGACAGCGATAAATGGAGTGCACGTGTGCTCTGGTGTCCATGATGCCACATAATGTATGAAATGTTTTCTGCATCGTAAATATTTAGCAATGTGAACAGCAAAATCACATTTGTGCAGGGAACCAAATTATATTTACAGTACAGTAAAGGCTATGATCTCTGTATAGAATTGTAGGCTTATGGGAACCTGAAAATATATGGGTATATTTGACAATTACAAGTTATAGAGATTAATGTTTTATTTGAATATATTATGAAGTTTTACAGAAAGACCACGTTTAGTAAAGTACTATACTATGCAAATAAAGAAATAGTTCTAGAATGCTGGAGAATTCATTTAACATTTTATTTTTACTATTCAATTTGGTCAGCATTAAGTAGATTTCATAAAAGGTGTGTTCATATTAAAATCCCAGGCCATTTGTATTGCTAAAGCGAACAACCATATCACAACCATACAGCAATATGAAAATAAAACCAGCCCTGCTGTGTTTGGCGTAGACCTTTCAGAAGGCTTTGCAGAGAGAGAGAGAGAGAGAGAGAGAGAGAGAGAGAGAGAGAGAGAGAGAGAGTGTGGGTAATTATTAAGTAAATTAAATTTTTGTAATATTGATCCTAGGATCAATATTCATTATCAAACTTGAAGTAAAGGTTTGTTCCTTCTGGTTCTATACAGAGCCACATCTTCACAGTGACCCAGAGGACCTAAAGGTACTGTAATAATGTCAGTTGCATTGTCATAACAAACAGTTGGTAAGAGTTGTTACTGTAATATAACTGAGAGATTAAATATGCATTATTGCAGAAATATGAGTATTGAGACGATAATAATGAGTTTCATTAAAATGCCTTTAGTTATTATTCTGTGGGAACTTTTTTGTATCTGCCTAGTCTAGTGCCTTTTGTTACATTTATGACATTTCAGCAGAATGCTTTAAATTCTGTGTTTTGCTATGCTTTTGAAGTCCACGAATCTAATGTATTTTGCAGGTAGAGTTAATTATAAAAAGAATACTGTATGTAGACAGTTCTTGCCACATTTGGACATTTTATAAAATCTTGACTTTGATGCATCTCAGCTGGCTGCAATTCTCTCTTAGACAGTTATACAAGGATGGATGCTGTTTTCTGAAACATTTATCGTGCTTATCCACAGGAAGCCAAACGTGGAGAGAATGGCACAACCCATGATAACAGAACCAATGAAATTCATCATGAATCTTTCAGGAGTCCTTCTGTGGAATATACAAAGTGAAGAAAATATTGTGCTCTGTCTAACAGGAGCTATTGTTATTGTGAACCCATATGTATCCAGAACAAAGCAAATGGTGTACCATACTGACTGACTAGAAATTAGTAATATACATCTATCTTCAGAAGCAAAAATATATTTTCATTTAATTTTCTTTCCTGTATTTGGTTGTGATAACATATTTTATTACTATTACAGCTCTTATACACATAGTACACAGTTTGAAGGTTCTCCCTGAAGCCATCCTTCTATGGTTTAGTGTATACTGTAGCTCTTAAATAAATACACAAATACTTTATGGATGTATTTTATACTTAGCAGCACATCACAGCAAGATACACATTCTCTCCAGATTCAACAAATACTGTATGGGCTTTATTTGAATGTATTAATATACAGTATATCCAGACTGTACCATGTGCATGCAGCCTGGTAATACATTAAAGAATCTGGAGTGGCATTCAAAGTGAATCTTTCATCCACTAATCCAGTTGAAGATAATTTAATTCTGGCAAATCTCTGCTATATATTGTTTATTGCAGTATCACAAGGACAAGGATGTGTGCCGCATTTCTAGATATATTTATATAAAAGCTCTGCCTGTTTTATAGATTATTGTCCTTGTCATGATTACATGTTAACAGACACTCAGATCTATGTGTCTACAGGGTGTACCACTCAATGTATTAGTATTAGGCATGTAACGATTCACTCAATTTAAGATGCGATATGATTCACGGTATTGGTTTCACGATATGATTTCGTCACTATTGTATTTTTTTTATTTTATAAAATAAAATTTAAAACAATTTATAATGGGAAAAGTGTCATATTATTATTTCTCACTCAGACATAATGCTGCACATTTCTTTGTAAAACTGAAATATATTTAATGTCAACAAATACTAAATCAAATAAATAAATGAATAATAAAATAAGAAGAAATATTTTCATATAAACAAAACTAATGCTATAAACTAAACTATGTTTTAAGTGCACAATGAGAGGCACCGTTGGATGTTTTTCATCACAAAGCACAGCGGTGGCCATTTTGAGTCGCGTAATGTACTCAAAAACTCATATTTGGCCACCTGGCGGCACCATCTGATTCTGCATGATTTGTGTGTTTTTCAATTGTCATTGCTGAGGGTATTTATTTCTTTATTAATTATTTCTTTATGTGTTGTTTTATGTGCCTTTTAACCCTCCTGTTGTCCTCGGGTTTCAAACTCACACCTTTTTGTGGAAGCAGTGCACATCATAAGTGTGTGTGTGTAAGCTGTAGAGTTAGGTTTAGCACCTTCTATCTGCCACAAAGAGCTAGTGATTTGGGTCATTCTGACCCAGAGGACATCACGAGGGTTAAGAAGCCTCACAATGTCCTCCACATCACGGATGTCTGAGCTATTCAAAGTATGTCATGAACATATTTATGCACGTTGTTGCTCAGGAAAGTATTACTACTAGAGCTCCAGACGTCACGTGACTTGCATTGTTTACGCCGCCATTTTGGCAGTCACCTTATTAGCAAAATGAATGTCGCATGCGTCAACGCCGGCATTTTCAAGCAGTTAGAGTTCACAACACATTTTTATTGTAAGGATATTGAACGCTATGTTACAAAACGTGACGGTTCAAATATAACTGACACTTATAATGCTTCTGCTGTTTAAAAAGTGTATTGCAATTGGTTTCACATCTCCACCGACTTCAATCGTCACATATTTTCATCAATTTTCAACAGGCTGGCGGTGCACCATTACATCAGGATATCTAAAAAATATTTGAAAATACAGCTACATTACGTTTACATGCAAAAATATGAATAACAACGAATTATTACTAAATATACGAAAGAGAATGAAATATATATTCTGAATATGTTTGGAACAGAGTACAGTAAGCTGTATTTGTACAGGGTACATAATACATATTGCATACAGTACATATCATCTCTATTTCTGCATAATTCTATAATATAATGTTGTGGTACTGTATCTGGTCAAGAACAGACTAGATCATGGTGTAAATGAGCGTGGCGAGATTGTCTGTGTTTTACTCCCAGAGAGAAGGTCATGGGAGTGAGCCCTCCCTTCAAGCATCCTTGGGGAAGATGTCTTACTTCTATCTGTTTTGTGTAATAGTTGAGCAGCAGTGGTACATTGGGTAGAGCAGGGTGGCAGGTGGTCAAAAGGTTGCTGGATTAAATTCTTCTAGCCTCATACTTAAATGAGCAAAACATCTACTGTAACCCTAACTTCTCCTGGTGGTTGAATGGCACCTTGCATGGCTCACATACTGTACACCAACATTAAGGTATGTGAGTGAATGTGAGGCAATCATGTTCACTACAGCACTTTGAGTGGCCGGTAAGGCGGAAAAGTGCTATATAAATGCAGTCCATTTACACGAAATGGTATGCTTTTGATAAGTGTGCAAATTACCTAATTGTAGCTACTGTATAGCAAGAATTACAAAAAGCATAGTATTCTTTACTTACAGTAGTCCCAGAACAGGTCAATGTTCCCTAGGCTATGTTCATACATACAGTCTTACTGCATACTGCATAGACAGTAAAGAAAAGACCTCTGTAGCATTCCCTGTCATATACAGTATGTCAGGATTAGCCTTTAGCTGAATGTGCTCTTCAGTGTGACTAGCATGTCATGGAATGGGTGGGAGGTGCTATCCATTATTGTTGCTAAACTGCACAAAGCAGACCCAATGTCAATAACCCTGACCAGTGTCACAATGCATGGATAACCTACGTTGACCATCAGTGTGGCTTCACCAATGTGTCCAAGAGTCCACCCATAAATGAAAAAAAAAACAGACTAACAGACAAAGAAACAATAAAAAAAAAACATCTCCCTTTCATCCATGGCTGTTTGCTGAGGTACTGTGGTAAATGGACAAACAATAGCTTAGATCACGGAGGAAACCTCCCTGGCGAGTAATTGGTAGGCCTTATTGAATCACATTGATGCAAATAATATTTTCTGCAGGTTCTGCCTCATTACACTCATCACGCTCATCTGGGTGGGGGCGGAGATTATCTGATGAATGCTGTAGCGATACCGTCTTCAAGCTAGCGCTTTACACAGAATTACAAACACAGTGAGACAGTTTGTGGCAGGTCAACAGTGTGGCCAGCGATGCGCACCCAAGTGAGACAAAATCCCGCTAGATAGTAGATGTCTGGCTACGGCTCTAGGGCTGAGAGTGGTGGTGATATTCTTCGTGGTGCATTGCATTGGGAAGAGACGGTGTGTTTGCAGTGTGCTGGGGATGCGTTTGAAACTTTGAAGTGATGAATCGCGGAGCCAAAGCACACAAAATATCTGGGAACATCCAGTCTCACTTAGTATACAGCCAGGGTTTGCAGTGCTGGATGAAAAAGATTCATCTCCTCAGCTTGGGCCCAGGGGCACAGCCCTAGGTGTTTTCATATATGTTCTGTTTTTCTGCTTAAATGCAAACAATTTCTTCACCCTTGCAATTTTAAAATGCACGCTGTTCATTCTCAGAAGGATCACAGTTCTGTGTTGACGCCTTATCGTAAAGACGCTCTGTGTCCCATTTGCATATATTATTTTGTATCTGCCTTCTTAATATAGATAAATAATTATATTCTTTCTCTTTGTTGACTATAGATTATAGAGGAAATATTTGACCAAGCAACAATCTACTCCCTTTGAGGAATTTGAAACAATCACACAGGCATGAAATTCAATTTAAATGAAGACTATAATGAACCATGAAAAATGTCTTTAATACACAGAAGCATCTGAAGAGACTTATCAGAAACTCTTCCTTTTACCATCCAAATGAAATAAATAATACGTTGTTGAGATACAGTATGTATTTTATTTTTGACAGTGTCACTTCAGGAGTACTGGAAATAATTTATAATACATTTCCTTCATTTGAAGGCTTATGAAGGCTAGTCGCTATTAACAGATATTGGCATATGAATGCAGAATCTGCAGGCAACAGCACAATAATTTGTTTCCGTGTGCAGCCCAAGTAGTATTGCAAATTCACGTTTGAGCAGTCTTAGGGTGAATGCAGGCAAACAGTCCATGTGGATTGTGGAGAGAAATCGTCAGCACACTGCAGAAATGCAATCTCAGAATCTCAGAACAGCTACCATATGAGAATGATTTAGATACATTTTTCTTAAATAAAAATGTATCTGCAAGTATATTCAGATATCTGTTTATAGTTATAAGCTGAACTCAACTCCAACTTCATTCTCCCATCTCAAGTCACTTATTGAATTGTAAATGACACCACATATTGGCCTTTGTTCTCAGAGGTGTAGATGCGTAGTACTGGAAGTACCTTTTTAAGGCATACAGTATGTGCCTAAATATCACAGCTTTTAAGTCTATCATCTTTGGATACACTGAGTTGGAAGAGAGACCTGTCAAAAAGTGTTACAGCTGTGACGGTTCTCCTTTTTGTCTTGCCACATACAAATGGTCGTGCTGCCATGCAATATGGTGGCACCCACATATCGATCGCCAGATTTGTCTACAGTATATCATCGCCTGTTGGACCGCCGGCAATAGCCGATGGGTTCCGAGATTGCATAAAGGCAGTCAGTTTGTGTCACATCTCACTGAGTGTGGGCTTCTTTCCAGAAATAAGGAGGAAAAAGGAAATAAGTACATTTTGCAGAGCTTGTCACAGGGACTTAAACAATATTGGAACATGATACAAATATGACAAGTCTCTGATTACACTGACAGAATGGAATTGGAAACGTTGTACCCAGTTTAGAGAATTCCTTGTAGTTGTACCAATACCCACAGAGCTGTCACTGTGACATTTGATTCAAGAGAGCCTAAAGAGCTCTATTTCCTTTTTCAAAAGTTTTATATCATTTTCTTTTATTTTCACATGCGTAGTGCAAAAACTTTGTTCTCTTTAGCTGCTTTGCTACTGCTAACTAAACATGCAGTATTAGGAATATCATTAAAAACAGCCATGTTTGCATACTGTATGCTGCTGTTGCTATACACATTTGTGTTTCAACCATAAACCGATCTGTGGTGAACTTCATTCTGGGGACACTATGTGTACCCTTAAATCAGTGATTGAGCATAGGCAGAAGGAAACAAGATAAATGCTAATTGAAAATGTGATATTGGACGGAGATGTCTAATAAAATCAGTTTGGGTTGATTTTAATCAGTTTTTTTAATTATCAGGGATAACACTTTTAACCCTCATGATGTCCTTCAGGTCAAAATTACCTAAATCACTAGCTCTTTGTGGCAGATAGAAGGCGCTAAACCTAATACTACAGCTTACACAGACATACCGGTATATATGATGTGCACTACTGGCACAACAAAGTTTGAAACCCGAGGACAACAGGAGGGTTAAAAGGTACCAATAAACAAACAAATACATAAGGAAATAATTAATAAATGAATAAATAAATAAAACATACAAAGTAGTTAGCAAAAGTAGTTCTCAAGCCGTGGAGATATTCAGACGGCAAGGGCCGTGTTATTGTAATGAGGGACTCCATCTCCATCACAGCACCATAAAAATCATATATTTATAACATAGATTTATAACATAGATCATCCCAAAAGAAACTGACTAAACTGTTATTTTTCAACTCTAGTGAGTTGGTAGGCACTCTAGATACCCACATGTAGCACTAAAAATGCAGAAAAAGTTAGCATTTTCATATTTGTCTACTTTAGCCTTACATTTCTTCCTACTGTGTTTTGTTCCCACTGCGAAAACTACTTTTTTCTACATTTCATAGGAAGATAGAGCTTTCAAGTACTTCTCTGCTGGTTGCCTCCTCAATCGATACAATTATATAGGTTGGCGTGTATTACAAGCCTATAAGAACAGCTAAATTATAAAGCTGTTAAATTCATCAAGTGGCAGGCTGGGAATTCTCAGTGGTAGCTATATTATATCTCTCCTTTTCAGAAAAGTGGTGCCTTTGGTTGAAGTGATGTTTAAGTGCTATTGCAGCATGGACACTAATCTCCCTTTCAAAGTAGCCCTTACAGAGGCTTGGGGTTCCTGCGGCATAAAGTGCATAAGAGCTAACTTCCTTGCGATCCAAATTATTGGACATTTCAGGATTGACAGGATGATATTAACTTTTCTAGTTATGGTAATTTTTTTCTTCTGCTTGCCCGGCCTGGAGGTAATGTCACAAGGTAGTCAACAGTCCATCTAAATATGCTGATCATATGAGTTCCAGAGAGATATGTACAATAACAAAGTTTTTCATCAACACACAGGATCGTGCATCCTTTTTCCCCTTCCAAGGAGAACTGATAAATGGTAAATGGACTGTATTTATATAGCACTTTTCTTAACTTCCGGCCACTCAATGTGCTGTACATGATTGCCTCTGATTCATCCATTTACACACATGCAAACACCAACTGTGGTGTCAGCCATGATAAGCGCCATCCAACCATCAGGTTAGGGTTACGTGTCTTGCTCAGGGACGCTTTGACACTTGGTCAAGAGTTAGTGGGGTTTTAACCAGCAACTTCTCAATCATGTCGCCCTGACATTTGTGGTGATGGCTGGCCATGGTTGGTTATGTCAGGTCATTATGCATTCCACTTACACAGTTTCCACGAAGAGTCTGGCATTCAATATGTTTTCTTATTTGGAATTTGTTTTTGGGTAAGAACAGAATCTACACAAACTCATAAGCACTTTTACACACAATTGAGAGCTCACATGTTTGCGCAAATCAAGTAGTTATACCATTTTCAGTCAGTTCTAATGTAATATTTTATATGTCTGTCATTTATAAATTTGTAAGTCATGATTTTCATGACGCTACACACAAGTATGTGTCTGTTTGTGTTAATAAAAATTCACTACACTAATAAATATACACTACACTTCTGTATATATAAAAATACACTACAGATTTGTGAAGCACTTTCCATTGCCGTTGTGTATGAACTGTGCTAGGCGTATATCCCTCATGATGTCCTTAATTGTATCGAATTATGTCACCTGAGAGTGCCATCCGATTGTGTTTAATGTTTTTAATTGTCACTGGTATTTACTTTTTTATTAATTATTTCTTTAGTTTTTTTTGTTGTTTTTTGTGCGTTTTAACCCTCTTGTTGTCCTCGGTTTACAAACACACACCTTGCTGTGCTAGCAGTGCACATATGTCTGTGTAAGCAGTAGTATGAGGTTTGGCGCCTTCTATCTGCCACAAAGAGGTAGTGATTTGGGTCAGTTTGACCCGAAGGACATAACAAGGGTTAAAAATAAATTTGCCCTGCTTCGCCTTCAATTCACATCAAAGCTAACGGGTAAACTTGCCCTCCAATAATACGTGATCGACGTTTCTCTACGTGTGCACACGGGCCTGCCATCTCATGCCCTTATATGGGAATTTACTGGGCGTTTACTTATGCTAAACAGGAGCAACGGGCACAAGTTTTCAATTTACGAAGACATGGGATTCATCATTCTAAGAACGCATTTGCGAACAATTCTTCTATTTAAGAAGGCGTCGTGAATCAGACGTTGACCTTTCTTAGGAGCTTTTTTAAGAACACATTGAAGAAGATTCTTAGGAAGATATTGTGAATGAGGCCCAATGACGTGTTCCTATAATTTTATAATACGTAACGTATTATAAAATTGGTGTACTTTACTTATTTCATGCTTTCCTAGGGATTGTGTTGAGTATCATCCCGAAGGTTAAGATGTCTTCAGAACCAAGGTTTGGAGGGATGGCGATATAAAAAAAAAAGATTGTGGTGGATTCTGTCTTTTTCTGGCTGAGTGCTCTGGAACTGAGAGACTGATTATGAGTGACACACGTGTCTGCTTTCAGAGGATGAGCATCAGGAAGGAAAAAGAGAGAGGTGGTATATTGGGGGCTTTTGTGGTTGGTTGACAGTCTTGGTTGTATTGCTACTGTATGTGACTTAATGGCAATTCTAAAATCGGTATCAACATTCAGAATTGAACACATTTTCCATAAAAAATTACATCAACATCAAAATTACATGAAACATTTAGGAAATAAAAAACAACAAGTTACAGACCAAGGCCAACAAATCACAGAAGACTCCAGACACTCCAGTGTGCATCCCACTCATGGAATATTGATGGCCGTTTCAGCAGAGATACTGTAGCTGAAAGCAAGAATCAATGTTATTCCTCAAGAGCTGACGTCCCTTGCTATATGTGCAAGTGTCAAACTTGCAGATATTTCTACTAAATTCCACACCGATAGCTATTAAGGAACTCTCTGTATTTGTGCCTAGAATTACCCACAAGTTTGAAACCTTGCGGTTTGTTGAGTGGTTGAGGCTCCTCAATACTACCCTTCCCATCAGGCACCTATCGTTTACCACCTCCCCAGTCAAATTACCTTTTCATAGGCAGTTGAGTTTCAAAATATAAAATATATAATATAAAGTGGGTTGAGGTTCTATAACTTAATCAAGGTCTGTCAACAGAAGGTTTTGTGTGGTTGTGGGAACGCTCTTATTCTCCCTCCCAAGCTCTTGTTGACCTAAGTCAGGATGACATGTTCACCTCCTATCCTCAGTACCTATTTCTGGTTGACTCTAACTTACTCTGACATTGCTCAGGGCAACACTTCCTTTCTATTAGTCACAATGCAGAATCACTCTAATGTATTGTGGCTGTTATTTATCCCAGACAAAGGGAAATTATCATTTATGAGAATGACAAACTGCATAAAAACTGGTTTTGAGTGATTTCTCTGGGCAAGGAAATATGTTAGATGGTAATAGTATAATGTTAATATAATGTGCACCCTTGTTTCAGATGAACATGGAAAAAACTACAGAGCAAACAGATGAACATTTCTATAATCATACTCCACTTTGTCTAATTGAATCACACTTAAATAAAAATATTCTAAACCATCTAAAAGTTGCTTCTTTTTAAATACTGCCTTTTGTTCTCAAGATTTTTACTGTCCTAAGATGTCACCTGGGAATGTTGACTAATTCTGAATGCAAAAGAGGTAAAAAAATAAAACAAAATGACTACCCAATGCATCTGATACTCTAACGGCAATTTGAAACATGTCACAGTTGCTAGCGTTCAGTAGGCTATACCAGACATAGATTTGGTACGACCAGGGTTTGTTCACATGTGCATAGAGATATTTATAGACGTGCTTCAGGACAGCTGTGACTCTCAGCACCACAGGATCTGAATCAAAAACAGATATGTAAGTGTGGCTTTAAGCACAATAATTATTATATTGTTGGGTAGTGTATTCAAAGTGCCAACCAACTCTCCTTGTTCAACTAAAGTTTTTAGTTCACATTCAATTAGATTATGATCTAGAAACTATAATAATATAAATAGAACTTCTTTCTAAAAGTCACATTTCACATTTCACTTTGAAGCGTTATTTGTGATAATGTACATTATCACAAACATAATATGTCCCATATAGGCAAACATAACATTAGATCAATGTGATCAATCTTTTTGTAATGCATCAGACAATCTACCATTCATAAGAAACATTAAACATTAATGTGGATCTGTACATGTTGAATAAGGCATACAATACACCCACATTGCCCACACCATTTAAGGTTACAAATCCTAAGAATTTACAGTTCACCTTAAAAAGGACACAGTACATATTGAATGAAGTATTACACTAAAGTATGGCCGCCCTAAGATATCATGCATTAAAATAAATTAAAATTTCTCATGGCAACATGTCGATTTTCATTAATTAATAACTAAACGTTGTTTCCCCATTATAATAACATGTACTGTAATTGTCGTTATCTCCTGTGATGACACATTAATTGGTCAGTGCGGGATGGTATTTAGGGTAACGATGTCTTAGGAGCAAGAGCACATTGATCCTCAGACATCGTTACCCTGAATACCATCCCACACTGCCCAATTACAGTAATTTCTCATCACAGGATGGTTTTCAGGTTAACAATGTCTGAGGAGCAGGAGTACATTGAGCAACCCATCACATTTTTCTCTAACCAAGGCTTGACCCTGTAGCTGCATGCCTTGATGGGGAAGATAATACACACCAATGTGTGTTTTCTAGATATCTCAAATTATTAGATGGAGTGTAAAAATACCCATTAACAGTAGCTCCTGGGGTAGCGCAAAATATATATATATGAAAAAAGTGTTGTTGTAACCGGGTCCATTCCGACTGGGATGCAAAGCTGGCTCTCCCGCGTAGAAAGCAGGCGATCTTACGAGACATGTTAAAACCCCACGGGTTCTAACATGCATCGCCAGAGCATCCTTTGAGGTGTCGGAGAGTAAAGTTTAACTTACTGCGCAGCTATACCAGCTGGCTACCGTTACACATGAGTAAAAGAAAATATGCAAGCGGTGCTAAAATGCGCAGCAATAGTGTTGTCTGAATAAGCTCGAGCAAAACACCAGAAGATGACATGCTTATTTAGACCAGCCAGAGAGGGAGCTATCACCAGCATCTCCACAGACGAAACGTACACTACCGCAGGAGCAGGTAGCTGCGGAATACTTTTTAAAAGATTTCACTAAATTGTTAAAGGACAAACCAATTCAATGTTACCTGTTAAGTTCAAATCTAGTCTACAATAAATATACCTGCTTACTTATTGTCAATAATAAATGTTTTCCTTTCCCTCCATTGATTGTGTTATTTCATAGTGGCGGTGCGATCCTTTGTGCTGAACTATCAGAAGGCTATCGATGTCTTTGGTTTTGAACAATGACAAATAGGCTGCTGTTGTGCTGACGCAAAGGTGCTTTTGTCATTTTTAAACCTTTTTATTTCTCTCTCACATTGCTGAATATAGGCTAATGGTAGACAGCAAAACTGGAACTCGTAAACCTAAAAAACAACTTGAGTTGGTTATAAACACAAACGTGTGTATACTGTATATCCAGTAATTGTAGCAAGCTTACAAAAGCCTCACAAATTCCCATAACAACAAAGTAAAGAACATAAGCCTTATCTTGTTGGTCAGGTCAAGAACAAAAGTACTAGTCAAATTTCACAAATATGTCAACTGCAGCTACAATTTGCTTTATAATTCTCATCTCCACCAAAGAGGATAACAGACGGCTGCATTTGTAAACAACTGTCTCTCTTCTTTCCAACTCAGTGCTTTGACGCGACCCCAGAGGTGTTGCCGAGGGGATTGGCAACAGTCTCCTGCAGGGGCTTCCGATTTGGAATAAATCAAGGAGACAGGCCTACCCTCCCCATGTTGTGCTCCTGGACACTAATATATCTCCCCATATAGCCCGATGCCCTGGCCACTCCATTCAGATGAGAAAAACGACAAGGTGCCATGGGGGAAATGAATCGCATGCATGCAATTTACTAATACATTGGAGGAAAAAACATCTCATAAACAAAAGTAGGCAAGGGGGAAGAGATGGTAAAGATTGTGCGCCGATTAATGTATTCCCTGCACCAGATTGTGTACTGTACAATAACTGATGGAGCTTTTTGTCCCCATGTTAACCCTTGTGATGTCCTTCGGGTCAAAATGACCCAAATCAGTAGCTCTTTGTGGCAGATAGAAGGCATGCTACAGGTTACACAAACATGATGTGGACTGCTGGCTCAACAAGGTGTGTGTTTGAAACCCGAGGAAAACAGGAGGGTTAAAAGGCACATAAAACAAAACAAATACATAAAGAAATAATTAATAAACAAATAAATACACACAGCAATGCCAATTAAAAAACACACAAAATCAAACACAATCAGATGGCCACCTGGTGGAATTTGGCCACCAGGTGGACAAATGCAATAATTTTTAAGGACATCAAGAGTTAAATCAGGTACATCTGATTGAAATAATAACTGGGAGAAAGACCGGGGGGAAAAGGTGCTTGATATGACGACAAACAGTATTATTAGTGTTGCACAAGACTACAAGAGTGCAGGCTTGTATAACCACATACAGACACACACAGGCAAATTGTTTTATAATTTCAGAATGGCAGATTCAATTGATTGCTCAGATTATTGATAAACTCATTTGTGTTTGATTTCTGAACTTGTGATCAGATCCCTTTAAATCTGGCAACAGCAGGAGAAAGCATATTACATTAAACCCTGATTACAAAACTGGATGGCAGATTATCCAGTGGCTGCATTCCATCTTATTTCATGAATAGCCTGACTAAAAAGATCCAGGACACTTAGAGATTGCTGTGATACTTGATTTGATAACAGTTACATAGCATTTACACGACATTATAATAAAATGTTTCATTTAAACTTGCTGTTAAGTATTTATGCCACATATCACATGACCTCTCAAAATATATTTTCCTTTTTCATATTTTATGCCTTCTGCCTAATTTAAAGGAAGGAATTAGAGCATAAAATTACTCATCTGTGTGGGGGAGTCTCAGTAGCCACAGAGATGACACTAAATGTTATCGTTTTCCCTGCACTATAGTCGAATGCCAACATGAGATATCTTGTTTTCATTTCAGAATGTAAAACATTTAATTTGAAGGGATCCATATAATTTATTTTGTCCTAGAAATGTGTAATCTTTACCAAATTGAAGGATTATGTCTTTGTGACATGCACTGAAGAAGTTAACACTTCAGAGCAATAACCAATAAATTACTTAATGTTAATGGTTGTACATGTATCAGGTTAAAATTTTTGAAAAAGTCTTCTGATCATTATAAAGACTTTTAAGTCATGTTACATATCAAAATTAGGTTATATATAAATAAAATTACAGAAGAGAAACAATGCCCATAATCATAAAACAATGTGATGTAAATGCAATGTAAAAGAAATTAAAAAATTACTGAGTTTGAGTTGTTGTTCCATGCTGAGTAGTGTTGTTTGGGTAATTTGCCAACATGCTAGTAATTTACCTATTATGAATAGCTACCATTTAAAATATATTGTCTCTTATATTTAATACCTAATAAATTTGTACCAATAAATTATCTTGCCCATATCATACCAATGTAATGTTAATTAATGTTATAATTTATTTTAAGCAAAAAAACTAAACAAGGGGAGAAAGACAATGCAATTAAATAATATATATATATATATATATATATATATATATATATATATAGATAGATAGATAGATAGATAGATAGATAGATAGATA